>CM040241.1:281388899-281614948 GCA_022545495.1 Chrysanthemum lavandulifolium
GGATACTCTCATCTCTCGGGTGTATATGAAATATATCAAGTTGGAAATGAAAGATAAACACTCATTAACCGGTCCTAGTACATAGATTACCATAGGCTTGAGACTAGATCAAACCTCCATCGCTTTGGCGTAAGCACCTAGAAAAAACTATCCAAGAGGTCGTTTAAAGGGTTGTAACGTTAGGGAAACAAAGGGTTTGGCGGGATAGGCGATTTAGTGGTGGCAAGTCAAAAATCTTTATGTTACAAGCATGAGAAGAATGGCGTTGCTAAGCCAAGACTCGACACTCTAAACTATAAATAACTTTGAAACAAACAAACATAAATATAAAGATAGATGTAGGATAATAGCCTGTATGTTTTTTTTCATACACTTTTTTTTTTCGATTTTTTATTTATTTATTTATTTTTTCATACACTTTTACTCTACCATCCTTTACGATAACATCAAAATAATAGGGATTTATAGGCACATCCCTACACTTGAGTTTTTATTACTCTAACACTAATTTGACCCGAATTGAAAAAATCAAAACACTTGAAGTATATTATTACGTAAATACAGGGAATTTGAATTTAACGTTCCTTCCCGTCACTTCATAAAATTTGACTTTTCCAATGAGTCGCAATCGTCCCAAAACTGTGTACAAAGGATATGACACGACTTAGCAACTTATGCAAGAAACTAGATAATTGAACTAAGGGTTTAGTATGATAACAATAATGCACTAAAAGTGAGTGCATACAAGGTAGGCTAAGGCGATTTGGGTGTACATTTGGGGGTGGATTGTAAACAATGCTCTTCATTGATATTCCGGAAAACCGAAACATCACGAGAACCGCGAAAAGGATAGGCTCTGAGGGGTTAACTAGGGGTAAGGATTTTGAGTTCGACATTTTTGATGTCGTGGTTCATGAAACTATTTGGCTCCTATGGCTTACTAGAAATGAATTCACATTTACGATTAAAAGGCCAAATATTGAGCTCATCTTCAACATATTAAGCTTCACTTTTACAATGAATCACTACCAGGCATAGTAAACATTCTACTCAAGTGGACCGAGTGCTTTAGGGAATTCTTGTAACGCACTTTCAATTTATGTGTAATGATCTCTTTTCGCTCTCAGACACTTGCTAGGATGCGTAAAAAATCCAATTTTCTGTTAAAAAAAACAGATGTTCTTGTTTCATCAATTTTGTGCCTCAAAAAACCGGGATATGTGACAATCATATTTTATTGCTTGGATGATTGAACCGGGATATTCAAACATGCCGATAAATTCTCAAGCCTTTTAATGTGCTTTGGAAGCGTCCACATTTTGCAGGTTATGTGACCGCCTTAGCTTTAATGGTGTCTCTTATGTTAGGTCTTTCAAACAAATTTGGGATGATTGGCTACATAATTTTCGTGTTGCATGTTCGTTGAGCAACAACTCTTTGTAGCTAGCTTCACTTGTTTCGATTGTCGTGTACCTCTAGCCCTCGCTAGATTTGGGGTGGTTTCAATCAAAAGAATCGAGTATTAAATAGAAACACACTTAGGGGAGGGTGGTCACCTAGTACCCAATCTTACCCAAATTGCCACATCACCTCTATCCAATAAAATCCTCCAACTCAAAACTAACCAATTCTACCCTAACACTACCCAAAGTGGAGGGTGGTCACTATTCCTACCCATTTTTTTTTTTTTTTTTTTTTTTTTTTCATATATTTTAATACATAAAATCACATACAATATTAAAATAAAACATACCATTTCATTATAAATAAAACATTACATAATACTTATAAAAAAGAAACATTACATAATACTTAAAAAAAAGAAACATTACATAATACTTAAAAAAAAGAAATATTACATAATACTTAAAAAAACTAGATTAAAAAAAAATGCACTAATCATCGAGATGCGGCAAGTATTGACGTGCTACGTGAAATCATATCGAAGACGGTCATGGAGAACTTCGTCTAGTAACTCCGCTACCACACTGTCGTCGAACACTTGCTAGACCGGCTCATCCATTATATGAACCGGTGAGATTGCCCTCCCGTCGCGTTTTATAACCATATTGTGAAAAATAATACACGCATGAACCTGATTGGCAATCTTCGCTTTGGTCATAGCTCGGAGAGGTCGATCGAGAATTTTCCATTTTCCTTTGAGAGCACCAAAAGCTCGCTCGACATACTTTCTCGCCCCCTCTTGTAACTTCTTAAATTTCTTTTCCTTTGGGTCGGTTGGATACAGGTATGCTTTAACAAATGTGGACCACTTAGGATAGATTCCATCTGTCAAATAGTAGTCGCGTTTGTAAAAGCGTCCATTCACGTGGAATGAACTGTTCATCGTCGTTCCATTTCGATCTGTAAGATACAAGTCAGACTGATTCAATACGTTGATATCGTTGTTTGACCCCGGGGGACCAAAAAAAGCATGCCAAATCCACATATCTTGTGACGCGGTGACTTCAAGGATAATAGTGGGAACACCATAGTCACCTCTCGTATATTGCCCTCTCAAACTTCTAGGACAATTTTTCCATTTGACGTGTGTACAGTCGATGCTACCAAGCATCCCAGGGATGTGATGTCTCGCTTCATGGGCCTGGAAAATGCGTGCAAGGTCGTGTGTTGTCGGCCTACGTAGGTACTCTCGACCATACAACAGAATGTAGGCCTCACAAAAATAATCAAGACTTTCACGTGACGTTCTTGCAGACATGCATAAATATTCATCATACTCATCGGGTGGATTGCCGGTTGCGAGTTGCCTAACGGCGGATGTGATTTTTTGTTTCGTCGTGAAACTTTTTTTCAATCGCGCGTCATAACCTTCTCGAAAACATGGGTATCTCGCTTCAATGTCGCCCACTATTTTCAAAAACATGCTTTTCTCCATTCGATTTTTTTTTAAAGTAAACTTCGTTGTACTTTGGTGCCTCAACGAACCAATCATTCTCTAGAGTTTGAAGACGTGTTTCCCGATGACAATCTATGCTATAACGGCTTTGAAAGCTAGAGCTTGCCGTGTCTTCAAGAAACTGAGCCGCTTGAAGCATAACTTGCATCGAGCTACCCGTGGATAGATTGTCGGACGAAGACCGAATAACGTATTCGAATTCGGAAGACATCTTGATGATAAAAAGGTTAGGATTTTATGAGAAATTGAAAGATGGGTTGTGATGATTTTGTGAAAAATGGGTTGTGATTTTAAAATGTGAAGGTGGGGGTTTTTAAAAAGGTGTGGGAAATGAGTTTTGGGTTAGTTTGGTTTTAAAGGTAATTTTTTTATTTTTTATTTTATTTTATTTTATTTTATTTTTTTATGCAACTAGCCGTTGCATTCAACGGTCACATTTTCAATATTTTATCCTCATGCCGCTCGGCTTCCCAACCCGCTGCTATACCCGATTTCACCTACCCGATCGAGACGGGACGGTGTTGCCGACAAACCCGATCGGCACCGCCCCCATACCGAGTCCACTCCCTCCCCTCTTACAATGCATAAGTACTGACATTCCATTTAGATCAGTTAATTAAATATCCATGATCATATCCTATAATTGTTGTACAGTGATTGAAAATGAATATAATTCAACATTCATATTTTAATATTTTACCAATCATGAAAATGTAATCTAATGTCGTTGTAGTTAAGATACAATAAAATAAGACAACCCAGACTCACTATACTTTCCGTTCCTCATTCGCGTTCCTTCTTAATAAAGTAAGGATAGAATCAACTTTGGTTTGTGTTGCACGGTTTCGCTCCTCCAATTCACGAACTTGTTCCGCCATCGCTCTATTTTGAGCCCCGAGCATGTCATAAACTTGTCTTTGTGTGTATAATAGCTCTTGGGAATGGGGTTGTAAGTGGACTCTTGAACTTGAGGCCATGCTCGCTAACCTTCTACCCGTACCAGGATTATATCCGCGGCTAGAGCCTAAGACTAGTTCCACAGTTTGCAGATCTATTATCGGATTTGAACTGCTCGCTTGAGTCGATCGCAAACTCACCAATTGTTGTTGTGTAGTTACAAAACACGAATGTTAAATTAGCAATCACGAAACACCATTTCTCAATTTGCTCTTCAAGGAATTAATAAGAGAACATGAACATTTGACTCAGACTCACACGCATCTGAAAATGAGTATCAGGTCTATGAACTTGATACTCAAGCTGGTTCAATTACATGAAGGGTGTCTATGATACAAGGTCTCCGGATCGTTTAGGATTAATACAAAAGGGATGTATAATTGTAGGATATGTTTTTTTACCTCTTGTTTGTATCCTTTTATCAAACTTGCATACACATGTGAGTAAAATTTCGATTTTGGATTCACACATGGTAAGGGATCCTGTAACACGTCACCACCTGACGAAGAGATGTCAACATTAGAATGCTGAAACATTTCACCACCTAACGAAGAGAAGTTCGCATTAGGATCCTAGAACAGTCCACCACCCAACAAATATATGTTAAAATTAGGATGCTGAAACAATTCACCACCTGACGAATAGAAGTTCAGATTGGGATCCTGGAAGAATTAATCACTTCCCAATGAAGAGAAGTTAAAATGAGCACCATCCGGGGAAGAGGAGTTAAAATGAGGATCCTGGAACAATTCTACACCTGGCGAAGAGAAGTTCACATTCTGATCTTGGAACAACTCACCACCCAATGAAGAAAGGTTGACATAAGGATGCCGAAATAATTCACCACCCGATGAAGAAAAGCGCACATTAGGATCCTGGAACAATTCACCACACAATAAATTAAAAGTGCATATGGATTGTTCTATTCATTATATTATAAGTGACATACTTAAATGATATATATAGATTTAAAAACAAACCTGTGAGCTGCCTTCGCCGGTATCTGAAGCTCTTCTTTGATATGAGTTCGTTTCTATGAACTTTGTCACTTCTATGAGGGACCTCAATTTCTTTTTACTCTTTGGATGGTGATAGATCTATACAGATTTTATGTTTTTAGTCACCTTCATAATCAGAAGTATAAAAAAAATAGATCATCCGATGTTTATAAAACTTACCTTGTTAACTTTTCCATTCCCATTATTTTCTAGGCGCATTCGTTTTTCAACTTTCCATCCTTTCAAATTTGTTAGTACTTTTTGAGAGTCAAGCGTTTTTTCTCTACCTTGGTTTTACTGTCGAATAACACAATTATATTTAGACATAGTAGAAGTAGTAAGAAAATAAAAAAAATGACATATTGGAGGTGCAGGTGGTCTTGTCAAAGTTTTATAGCACGATCAAGTTAAGTAACCCATTTAGTATGAAAATTTCTGCCTAATGAAGGATGGTTATTAGGCCTAAATGAAATATGAAGGAAAGGAGTGGATGTACAACCATTCACAAGTATCAGATAAACATAAACATATAGCTAGGTGCGGTTGCAGAAGAAGGGCCAGGATGCACGCTTCCTTGGAGCACAAAGTTTATCTTAGTATAAATAAAAGGATAGAAACGAAATCAGATAGATTTACCTCCTCGATATTGCTTGATTTAAAGAGCTCTTCAAGGGTGAAATCCTTCTCTAATATCTCCTGACGGTCGGAAGCAGTGCCTCTTTTTCTCTTCTTTGATGAACTACTAACCTGAAGAATCAGAAGAATCAAAGTTCCAATTAAATATACTAACGTGACATTGTCACTAAAAACGTGACATTGTCACTAAAGCTAGAAACCAGAAGAATCAAAGTTCCAATTACATACACTGTTAAACGTTTGATTTGGAAACTCTAATATATAAAGAGGCCTAGGAACATACTAAGTGAGATATAAGCAGAAGCTGTGAATTGTGTTAATAAATTTTTGTTACCGTTAAGTTGATACGAATCTATTAGCTCGAACAGTTGTTATAAGTTATAAAAACAGTAACTTAAAGTACTTGATCAACAAGTTGTTAAAGTACTTGATCAACCGACTTAGGCGGGATACGCCGAAGGTTGAGGAACACGGAACCAACAAGGATTCCGTGTGTATATAAAGGGAATCCTATCCCTCGTTAAAGGTACGATCTACAAACCCTAACTCTCCTTTAACCCTAAACCGATTACTTACTCTCACGCTGGAGGATAATCGTGGGAGACAATCCCACGATAAGCCTAACGGTGTTTTCTGTCTCTTAGTGCGCAGGTCTCAAGAATCAAGACTCAATTGGTACGAGAGCCGGAGCCCCAAACAAGGAACGCCCAACTTTTGTATCAACAAGTGGCGCCATCCGTGGGACCATTCTCTAAGAACTAAGAACTAGAATGACGAAGCATGGAAATCAGTGATCGCAAGCAGACCTTACCGGAAAAAAGCTGCACACTGGATCAGCTTCTAAGAAAACTTCTGGGACAACCAGTGTTGCTAAAAACCAGGGATCAGGCCAAGATTTGGTCTTTCCTTTGGTGGAACCACGCTCGGAGACAACCCAGGCCGCTGTAACCACCGCTAGCGCAGGAGACCCACTGCGCACTCCTTTTGCTACTCCATTCCAATCGGCGGTGGAGACGAACTTCACAAAAGCACCTGATGCGCCCGATAAAAATAAGTGTATAGTGGTAGAAATTGATACTCCTACTCTAGAAGGGGTTGTGTCAGAACTAGCGCCAGACGAGTTCGTATCGCAAAACTACGAAACCTTGGCTGCTCTCATGCAAAAGGAAGCAAAGAAGAGGTCAGGTCGGAGTCTGCATGCCCGACTCGATTTCGGCCCGGAGTTTGAGACATCCCCACCGTGCCGTCAGAAGGAGAAGCGCGGGAGGGATAGTCGCCGACCCCCAGTGTTTAACAGAATTGGGAAGAGAGTTGAGGATGATGAGACATCCAGCTCACAGCATCTGGAAGGAAGTGAGGAAGATGAGCAGCATGCGGTGTCCACGCCGACTTGGTAGCCGCAGAATCTGAGACGAGACTTGGGCGACGATACTCCCTAAGTGAAAGCCCTTCAAGTGCAAATTCGAGGACGGTCGGGCGCAAATGCCAAGGAGGGAAAATTGTCCTCTGGTAATTCCTCGGACAACGAGGATAGCAAACCGACACCGAAGTCCGAAGCGAGATATAATGACCGGAGGATGAAGATATATCTCTCCGTGGTGCCGTCAAAAAGTGGATGCGTTCACCGACGCATCGGTGATTTCTCGAGAACAAAAGGAGGCGCATGCACCGCCAACGTGAAAACCTATGACGGAACAGGTGATCCCGATGATCACCTAAAAGTTTTGAATCACCGCTACAATTGAAAATCGCCACACACATGTGGTGCCACATGTTCAACTACACACTAGTAGGAAATGCGCGGAACTGGTTCAGCAAGCTTCCACGCAGAAGCATCAATGGTTTTGAAGAATTGAGAAAGGCGTTCCGCCTAAACTTTACTCAACGGAAAAAGTGTGCTAAAAACCTCGTTGAACTCGCCAGGGTCAAACAACGCCAAGGGGAATCCACAAGCGCTTTTATGGAGCGCTTCAAGGATGAATGCATGCAAGTTAAATCATGTCCCGAGGTGCTCAAAATCTCAGGGTTCATGAATGGGATCAGCAACCCAGAACTTATCTAAAGGTTGAATGACAAGATTCCCCAATCCTTTGATGAGGTCATGAAACGCACACGGTCCTTCGTCCAAGGAGAGGCCGCCGCGGCGGATAGCAAGAGAAGCTACTCGAACTACCGGTCACAGGAACAACCTGGGAGACAATCCACCGACCGGAGTAGTAACCGTAACAGGAATTATCGCAACCAGGGGAGTGGGCGCGACAATGACAAGTATATCCCGCTGACAAAGACTCCAAAGGAGATACTTGCAACAGAAGGCGCAAATTTCCCAAGACCTCCACCAATGCGCACCCCAGAGGATCGGCGCGTAGGAAGTGGGTACTGCGACTATCACGGAAAGAAGGGCCACACTACTAATGAATGTGTCCAGCTACGCTAGCTCATCGACAAGCTAGTCAAGGAGGGTAGACTGGACCAACTGGTCAAGAACATCAAAGAAGGGAAAGATAGACAAAAGACTGGGAATAAGAAGGAGGGGCCCAAAGATAAGGCTGACACTATTTACATGATACAATCATGGCAGAGAGTAACTAGGCAAAAGGTCAGCCAAAAGTTTTCCCATGGAAGTGCAATCACTTTCCCTACATTAACTACGAACAACGCAGTGGTAGAGCCGCTCATCATCGAAATTAATGCGGGGGGTCACGACATCCACCGCATATATGTTGATGGTGGAGCGTCTGCAAACATAATGTACGAACACTGCTTCAAACAACTACGCCCGGAGATACGCAGTCAGTTGAGCTCAGTCACGACAGCGCTGACTGGTTTCACAGGAGAAAAGATATGGCCTATGGGGCAATTACGACTACTAGTTAGAGTAGGTAATAACGACCACTCCACAACAGCCTGGATGTATTTTATGGTAATCAAATCCTCCTCGCCATACAATGGCATTATCGGACGACCGGGGATATCGACCATGCGCCGCGATCGCCTCAAAGACACGGGATGCTCAAATTTCCAGTGGAAGGAGGTGTCGTTACCCTCTACAATGTTGCCGTACCACCTAAAGAATGTAACGCGGTCACATGCGAAACGGCACCCATTACAGAACAGTGCGCGACCAAAACTCCAAATCTGAAGGTAGCAATTCATCCCGATTACCCCGAACAGGAAATATTGATAGGAGGATCACTGTCGGACAACGGCAAAGCAGCGGTGTGCGCACTCTTGCAAAAGAACTTGGACATCTTTGCATGGGAGCCAAAAGACATGACCGGGTACCACGCTCAATCACAGAACATAAGTCGAGAATCCGACAAGGATACTCACCAATACGCCGAAGAAGCGGCCGGGCTCCGGAGCGCGCGCAAGCAATCCTGGCAGAGGTACACAAGCTAGTAGACGCAAGAATCATGCGGGAAGTCTACTACCATGACTGGCTTTCTAACCCAGTTATGGTAAAAAAAAAAAGAGCGATGGTAGCTGGCGGATGTGCGTGGACTTCACTGATCTTAACAAAGCATGTCCACAAGACTGCTACCCACTACCAGAGATAGACTGGAAGGTAGAATCTTTGTGTGGATACCCACTTAAGTGTTTCCTCGATGCATACAAAGGATACCACCAAATCCAGATGGCTAAGGAGGACGAGGAAAAAACGGCCTTTCACACAAGCCAAGGCGTCTACTGCTATACAAAAATGCCCTTTGGCTTGAAAAATGCAGGCGCCACCTATAAACGGTTAGTAGATAATGCGTTCGAAAAATAGGTGGGCCGCAAACTAGAGGTTTACGTCGATGACCTGGTCATAAAAAGCCATATTGAAGAGGAGTTGGTGCGCGACATTGAGGAAACCTTCAGGACACTTAAAGAGATCAACATGAAGCTAAATCCTAAAAAATGCACTTTCTGCGCTACAGAAGGCATGTTCCTTGGATACTTGATAGAACCCGATGGTATAAAGCCGTGTCCGAAAAAGACTAAAGGTCGTTATCGACCTTCCTTCACCGCAAGACGTTGAAGGAAGTCCAATCTCTCAATGGAAAGTCGGCGGTCTAAATAGATTCCTATCCAAGTCGTGAGACAAATCACTACCTCTTTTCAAAACACTCAAGAAGTGTATAAAAAGGGAGATTTTCGTTGGACTACGAAGAGGCGAAGAAGCCTTCGCACGACTTAAACAACACCGCAACACTCCCTACACTTGTAGCACCCGACTGTGGGAAGAGTTGATTATGTACTTATCTCAACTCATGGAGCGATCGTGTGATGTTACTAACGGATAGGAACTCGGTTCAAACACCGGTGTACTTTGTAAGCAAAGCGCTCAAAAAGCAGAGATGAACTATAGCGCAATGGAAAAGTTGGTCCTCGCATTAGTAATCGCCGCCAAGCGGTCACAGGTACTTCCAAGCGCACTTGATAGCGATGATCACGCACCAACCGATCAAGCAAATCATCTCCAACACCCGACGCATCGTATGATTGCAAAAGTGGAGTGTATTGCTAGGTGAGCACAACATCTCCTATAGACCACGTCTTTGCGGTAAAGGCGGTACTAGCGATTTCATCATCCAAAACCCATAATCGATGATCCACCCGCACTAAGCAAGAAGGAACTACAAGATCCATGGATCTTGTTCACGACGGATCCTCATGCGTGGATGGGTCGAGCAGCCTCATCCTCACAAACCCGGAAGGAATGGAATTCACTTACGCATCGCTGCGTTCAATTCACAACAACAAATAATGAGGCGGTATGAAGCCCTAATAGCCGGACTACGCATTGCAGCTCGAATGAGTGTACATAACTTGGAAGCGAATGTAGATTCCAGTCTAGTAGCCAACCACGTGTTGGGTGAGTATGTGGCCAAGGAGGAAAACATGATTCAGTACCTCGAAAAAACCAAGGCACTAATCCAAGGCTTTGACAGGTTTACCATCAAACAGGTTCCTCGAGGGGAAAACTGAAAGGCGGATGCACTAAGCAAAATTGCATCCACAAGCTTTGCACATCTATCAAAACAGGTGTTGGTGGAAACGTTGAAAAGCAAATCCATCTCAGAGATGGAATTATCTACGGTAATAGAGGAAGAAGGCCCTACGTGGATGACACCGATAACGGACTTCATAAGCAAGGGAGTATTACCCCAAGAGCAGAAGGAAGCCAGAAGGATATGGCGCACGGCACAAAGGTTTGAACTCCAGGACAA
The DNA here is from genome assembly GCA_022545495.1 of Chrysanthemum lavandulifolium. NCBI lineage: Eukaryota > Viridiplantae > Streptophyta > Magnoliopsida > Asterales > Asteraceae > Chrysanthemum > Chrysanthemum lavandulifolium. Next base: position 281,399,627 of record CM040241.1, read on the forward strand.
TATACTATACCGACGCTCTTTTTTGCAACCATGGCTCCGCTGTGTTGGTCCCCTACAAGCAAACTATGTACTGCGGGAAATCCACGAAGGTTCATGCAGCATGCACTCAGGACCAAGGTCCGTGGTGGCGCGCTTACGTTCGTGATATTATTGGCCCACCATGCACCGCGATGCGCGGGACTTAATCGAAAAGTGCGTGACGCCAAGTTCACGCACCCGTGTCACGCCAACCACAACAGAGCTAACACCAATTATGGCACCATGGCCATTCTACAAGTGGGGTATAGACATCGCAGTCCTTTTCTGTTGCGGCGGGAGGATTAAAGTTCCTCATAGTCGCCATAGACTACTTCACCAAGTGGATCGAGGCAAAGGCGGTGGTGACAATCATCGGCAACCGGTGAAACGCTTTGTCTGGGAAAATATTGTATGCCGCTTCGGTCTACCTGGGGAAATTATCTCGGACAACGGGAAACAATTCCGCGACAACCCTTTCAAGGACTGGTGCGAGAAATTGAAAATCACACAGCACTTTGCGTCAGTCAAACACCCACAAACCAATGGCTTAGTAGAACGGGCGAATCGAAGCCTGGGTGAAGGAATTAAGGCACGCCTGGACAAGCACAAAGGACGGTGGGTGGAAGAACTATCGCATGTTCTGTGGGCACACCGCACTTCAATCAAAACTAGCACAGGGGACACCCCCTTCTCTCTAGTCTATGGGACAGAAGCCGTCATACCAGCCGAAATCGGAATACCAACTATCCGCACTGCGGAAATCAATGTGGCAACCAACGATGACGAGCGACGTATCGACTTAGACCTGCTAGAAGAAAGGCGCGAACGCGCAGCTATACGTGAAGCAAAATCAAAGTCAAGGATGAAGGGATACTATGACGCTAAAGTGCGAAGTGTTTCATTCAGACCAGGTGACTTCGTTTACCGCGCCAATGAGGCGAGCCACGCAGAAGACACAAGCAAGCTTGGACCAAAGTGGGAAGGACCCTATGAGGTTACTGAAGCATTAGGAACAGGCGCGTACAAGCTACGAGGATTGGATGGTCGTGAACTGCCACGTACATGGAACATCTGCAACCTTAAGAGGTGCTACCTATAGGAATGGCCACGGCCCAGCGCACAGTCGCTCCTGCACTTTATTGAAGTGCCCAATAAACATCTATGTATTTACTTTTTGTTTTACTTAGTATAATGTCTTATTTATTTCTCATAAAAACTTGCAAGTATCTATAAAAGGTCGTGGTTTCTAGCTAACTCCGCGACACATTTTAATTTGTTATTTCCATATACTGTATGTCTTAACAATTTTTTATTTCTTGCGTACATGGCGTGCATGCACTAAATAAACCCACGATGGTAAAAGGATGAGTTCACCTACCAAACAACTCGTTGAGTAAGAGGGTTGCAAACCCATCAACATTGGATCATGTATCCTTGTTAAACACCTTGTTCTCAAGACGTTGGAATAAGCTCTGTACGCATCCCACGACGGATGCGCAACAACGCATATGGTGCACGTTTAACAACTTAGGAACCAAGACACTTGATTCCTTGAAGTGATACTTACAGTACGCTGCATATCACAACATACACGACTATGCTATAAAAAATACTTAGAAATTATTTCTTAAGTATACCATGAATCTCATACATGATTATGAACTTCACATCTTATCTGCGGTTATATAAATAGTTTGCTTCTTAGATCATACACACGTTTATATGGGAAGACAAGTAACTAAGTGCAAATATCATAAATCGCAACATCATTCAACATAAGTAACATTCCATTAGGTACCTAGCGTGCTTACAAAAATAATGTTTACTTTACGAATTACAAACTACCAGCTATTACACCGCTTAATGGAAGAGCTACCCACGTGACTCGCTGCATTCTTAGCCTCGCTTAGCTTCTTCAACAAGTCGGAGTCTTGCCGAGATACTGTAGCGACACTAACAGGTACCCCGTCAGATTAGGGCAGGTGAGCTGCCCCAACGCCGCACAAAATGGCCTTGCCCTTGATACCCTCTTTCTTGGCAAGCCTTATGGCGTGAGCTTCTAAGACCTGTTTCAGTGGAATTTCCTTCTCCAGAGCAAACAGATTCAATATATCATGAGGGCGAACAAATACAGGTACCTGCAGCTGAGACTCATTGGGTTTCAAAAAATAGTCCTGTTGCGCCTCTGCGTCTTCGGACCGATGCCTAGCCAATGTTAGCCCCTCCATTATTACCCTTATAGGATAATCTTGGTCGCGCTCTAATTCGGCAATCAAAGGCAGTTCTAATACCTTTATCTTCTCCATGGCTGAAACCAGATCATCATATGCTGATGCGTTGTATCCTGGTACCTTTTCAATAGGCACCTTTAGAAGATCCGCCTCATGCAGCTTCTCCACAGCTTCTGCTTTGCCGCGCTCCAGAGCGCACTGAACTACCCCCCGAAGGCATCAACCACTCCTTGCGATTCCAGGGTACTAAGGGCAGCAAGACGAAGACCATGGCCTATGAGCTACCTGCGCTCAGCTATAGTAGACAAGAGTTGGGGATACAACTCCTCGTCGTACTCAATGCTGAGTTTGCGCAATTTGGCCTCTTGCACCTCGAATGCACTGCCCACAGTGGTGCCAAGATCTCCTAACTGCGTGAGCAACTCTTCATTGCCCTGTTCCAGATATTTAAGGGCCCAGTTACACGACGCCTTGTACTTTACTGCTTCAGCACGCTCCTGGTTTATTTGGGATAGTAATGCCATTTTCTCTCCTGCAAGCTTCTCCGAATACGCATTTGCCGCTTCTATCTCAGTCTGGGCACTAGCTAAACGAGCCTCCAACGCCGCAATATGCTGGTCTTTTTCCACGCTTTGACTACTCTCTCCTGAGTATTTAGCCCTTAGTTGCGCAACCAACTTTGCCTGATGCGCCATAGACAGCTCCAGATCTTCAACCAGCTTATCCATTGGCACATCCCCCGAGACCAACGGCTCAGTACTTTGGCTCTTCGGCCCCGAGGATTCAGCACGCACTGGACTATCCTGGGGGGGCGACTCCACAGCCTGTTCAAACCTACATACACGGATAGCGAATTATCAGTTTCCTATATAAACAGTTGGTGCGCAATAAACATTGACGACATTACTTACTGTGGGCCAGAGATATCAGCAGAGGGGTGAGATGACGCAACATCACTGGAGGATGATTCCACAGTGAGGATCACAGGGCGCTTTTTCCTCGAAGAGCTCGCGCCATCTTCTCCGAGTGATCTTTTGCGTTTCAGTCCGGATCCTTCCTCCTCTTCCTCCTCTTCTTCCATAGCCTGCGCCACCGCTACGGGTGACGGCTGCGCTACTGGGGATGGCATTATGGGACTTGGCACGCTTTGCAGCGGCGTCGCTTCTACTGCGACAGAGGAGCTGGTCCCTGTTTCCCCTATATTCATCTCCAGGGTACGCCCTGCAGTAGCCTCTAGTATGGGCTTTTCTCCTTCCTTCAGTGGCCGCGTCCCTACGTTAACCTGAATCAGCTTCGCTAGTTGCACAACTGTGAACAGATCCATCTCTGCGCAACAGAAGACAACAAGTACACATGTTACATAATGTGCAAAAAGGAAAAGAAAGCTCTTACATTAATTAAACAAGGGGATGCGGAGGAACGAGCACCCACCCTGGCCATCAGCGCCTAAGAAGATTGGCATTTCATCCGGCATACCAAAGTAATTGCGGCTAATGCCTATATGCACCAAAAATTCTTCAGGATAGGAACTAATGGGGATGCGGTTGGCGTTTATCAGTTCCGCATCCTCCGCGACATATGATCCAGGCAGGGGGCGCTCATCCTTCGGCAATGTCCCCTGGGTATAAAATTCAAAACGTGATGGGAAGCGCACGTCGTCTACCCGTAAAAAGTTTCTCTCCGGTTCTGGCGCGTCCGTTTTTACGTATAACACCGGGCACCCAAGCGTTTAGCGAATGAGACCCACCCGTCGACCACGTTGTGTGGTAGAATGCACGGAATAGGTGGATAGTCGAGTTAATCCCGATGTCGGCAATTAACCTCGAAGTTGGTGATCTTATTTGCCGTCGCGGTCACGGTGGGATAGGTGCAGATTGTAATAATTTAATACGTCGTACATAAATAGGGATATGGGCACACGTTGATTCGTGAACTCGAAAAAACATGTGTATACCCCTACTTTCCCTTCGGGGAAATCTGCAATAGATGCCCGCGCACCCGGAACAACCGGATGCACCTCAAGTGGTATAAAATAATCCGAGGTGAACTCTAGAAGTTCACCCTCAGTTATATTGGAGGTGAAATCAGATAACTGTTTGACCATGGTATTATGTTTCTTTTTTAAAGGCGCACGCGTGGTTACCTTTGGAATAGGCAGTTTTCTGTTTTGCAAATGAAAGGTTTCTTAACAATGGCGGATTGAGTTTTTTCACTGTGAAAAACACAGTTAAAATGAGGCGGATGGTTATATAAGTTTCCTCATCCACGCGATGAGCGACACGTGGATCCCACTACCACCAACATGTGGTTCAGATCACTTGACATGACGTTGCTGCAGTTACTTTCCCCCGATTTACGAGGCATCCATTTTTAATTACTATGTCTAGATACAATGTATATCTTTCAAGGCGGGAACCTTTTTAGCTTCTTTGTTACGCTTCGCAGTTTTTTATTAAATGCAGTCCTTAGTCTAGCATCCGCAGTCAGTCACTACGCATACTAGACTGGGGGGACATGATGACGTATAGTCTATATTCGGGTCACGAACCCGACCAAAGCCCAATACTAATAAGCCCAGCACGAACTGGGCTACGCCGATAAGTGTTTGGGCCCACGCGGCCCAAGCCCAATGTTAATTATAGAATACGATATCGGATATCTCCTAATTATGGAGATAATCATTCCCAACCGACTTAGGCGGGATCGCGAAGGTTGAGGAACACGGAACCAACAAGGATTCCGTGTGTATATAAAGGAATCTATCCTCGTTAAAGTACGATCTACAAACCCTAACTCTCCTTTAACCTAAACCGATTACTTACTCTCGCGGAGGATAATCGTGGGAGACAATCCCACGATAAGCCTAACGGTGTTTTACATCTCTTAGTGCACGGTCTCAAGAATCAAGACTCAATTGGTGCGAGGCGGGAGCCCCAAACAAGGAACGCCCAACTTTTGTATCAACACGGATTAAAAAAAGATATTGGATCTGCTTCATAGCGGGGATGCTTTGCCCTCCAAGACCTTCATTGGGAGCTTCCTGTTCTTGCAAAAACAGCCATGTTATATATCTATCAAACTCAACAAAACTATGAAGGAAGAAAACAAATGAAACTTATAGAACGATCAAATTAAAGCCTTGAACATACACCACTGAGGACGTATGCATAAAATGATCATTTTTATTCGCATGGGAAAGAGGATGGAGACATGAGGTGTTGTGTGGTCAGGACTCAAATTTTCTTAATGTTCATATTCGTCTCCTGCTTTAATCTGTTTTGTCTATCATAGATCTAATCAATAAAAAAGATGCAACATCGACTTTGTAATTTTTCTTTACCTGAGTATATGATGGTTGTTGAACAATCATCTCCATTCCGCTTGTAGGATTTAAAAGTTCTTGGTTAGCGGTTGGGTGCACAATCATTTCGAGTCTGTGGTGATTCATTTGGTCGTTTGACATATTTGTTTTAACTGTTTTAAGCCCTAAATCGATATGAGTACCGTAAAGAGAGATGTGTGTCACTCTTCAGTCTATGTTGGTCGAATTTATAGTCATTAATCATGCATGTATTTATTACAATATCAAATATCTATTCAATGCATTTGGAATCCCGCCTAAGGGTGTTGTTAATGTGTTTCTCATATTGTTTTAGTACCATCTACAAATTCGATAATACATTAAATCCAAAAATATCCTTGTTGACTATTGTCTATGTGACTACAAATATCAAATACATCCAATATTTCAATGTATACTTTGGTAACTAATTCAATACATTTTTTTTCTTGATATGCATATTTACCTACAATCATAAATGTATAATTTATTGTAGGTTGAAACAAAAACTTTTTACAATATTTATGAACAGTAATAGTAATATTACTATGTTTGTTTATTTATTTTATTTTTTTAAAACGGCTAGTTATTAGTTAGTGGTTCGAGTCATGCAGTGACGACATTCAAGCAGATCGTATGTCTTCCTCGAATGTTCGCCTTTTTTGGAAATAAACCATACCTTTTTTTTTTGCGATTCACCTAGGAGGAAAACCCAATTGGCAAGTCTCGAACCCGAGACCTCTAAGTGAGACAAACCCCCCTCCCTGGTAAGCTTCGAACCCGAGACCTCTAAGTATGGTGGCCAATACCTTTGTTTAATAATTAATGATTTCATATTATCGTTTGGTAGCAATAATTTTATACATCTTAATTTTTCATTTGTTCATTATAATATTTTGGTTTTATAATTATCTCCATGTAATGTACTAACATGATAAAGTTAAAATTTTGATAAAAATATTTGTGAAAAGCGTAAAAATCATTAAAAAAGTGTTTAAAATATATTCAAAAAATTCCATAAGATAAGAGATATTGGTGGATAAAAAAGTTGTGAATAAAATTTTCTAGAAGTGTATACTTTTGATGGAAAAAAACCGCGAAAGATACACGGTTGTGCATTATAAAATTTTAAATCGATATTTTGTGCATTAACAATTCGTTTTTACATCCAATTTCTTTTTAGGATCAGCATCAAAATCTATAACATATAAAAAATTAAAATAAACTTGTGCATTAAAATTTCATTTTTAATGAATTAAAAAAACATATAACACTACAAAATATGTATAAATTACTTCACAACTTTTTTATGCACCGACATTCTCTAACTTAGAAAAAAATTCCAGAATTTTTGGAATAGTTTTTAATTTATTCAAGTCTTAATATTTGTGTTTTTATTTGATCTCTTCCATATACTAACAATACCAATGAATTGAAATAGACTTTTAAGTTATTTGTATTAAATTAGACAACATAAATCTTCTATATAATTTTGAAATTTTAAAACATGTTATATCTTTCTAAGATTGTCATATCTAATGACTATTATATGACAAATTGAAAAGCACAATGACAAAACAAAAACGCGGCAGTAAACTATCTTTGGCTCATTTACGACAAGTGAAACATCATACGGCTTTTCAAAGATAAAAATTCTTGATATATCACGCGAGAAAAGACATTGTTATGAGCCTCTATGTTTTGGTTGACAAATAAGACCCCCCACTTATAATTAATAACAAGTAAACACATTGTAGACGATATATAATCTATATTTCATTAATGACCGGGTTATAAACATGTACCATGCAAATTTTGTTTCATAAGTGCTGCCAAATAAAATAACAAGGGTTGTAACTGAAAACCGCCGCAGTATCTAAGCTATAACCAAGAACCAACTTTTATAAACCCTTATTACGCAATCAATGTTTGTTCAATTAAGTAAGTATTTCAGCGCCCATTATTAGGTACATCGGTAAATATGGTCACTTGCATTGTATTTTCGAGCCCATTATTGGAGTAATGTAATGTTACAAAACCAAGTTATGTGTTTTATTCATGATATGGTATTTGCATTTTATACGATAAAATTAATCATTACTTTTTCATGTGCAACAAAGATTACTAATACATTTATGATGAAAGAATAAGTCGTTGATACTAAACACCGCAAAATTGACAGAATATGTTATTTGATAGGATAAAAGGGTTTTTTGGATAAAGTTAAAGTGCAGCCGGCTCAAACGCATCCCTTCTTGCTAAACAGATGATTATAGCATAACCACATGATTTATGGGGCACTTGGTATTTTCAACAAACATGGAACCGTCACTGTTGCAAAATATGTAGCTTGCTTTTTTACTGTTATTCTGATATGGGAAGTACCTTAGAGTGTTTGAATTTTTATGGGCCTCATTCACTTTTCTTTTGGTATGTGCCTTTGGTGTACCTGATCCTTTAAATCCTAATGTCCCTTTTATGCACGAATGGCATTTTGGTCTAGCCTTGATCGCTAAATATGTTTATTGGAATGTTATATACTTACCACCCAACAGTGAGTTCCGGTGTCTTATGGTGCTTATAATATTGCCTTTATATTGTATCTAAGCGCATGACTATTATAGTACATGTTAGCATTACGATAATATGATTAAAGTGATGGCTATTCTATATGTTAGGAACCTTTAATTCATCATAGAAAGGTGTAATAGAAAGATAGTAGTGGGCTATATTGAAATGGGCTAAGTAATGTTTGTCTTGTTATGTTAGAATGCAATATCTATAAGCCCGATCCAAAATAAAAGCGAAAGCCCATGAAGCCTATAGGGGTATGTGAACTAAGTATAAAACCTCTCAAATGCTTTCATTTGGAGGTGTGGAAGCCTTTTAGTTTGTATATGTTTTTGTAGAGAGAAAAAATCTAATACACATTTGGTTTTTCACCTAGTTTTTCATTCTCACCTCTCAACCTTCACGTCTCACTCTTTCTTTATATATCTTTTTGGTGTTTTGATCTTTTTAAAGGAACCTACAATTGGAATCAATTGGCACACAATGATTTAGAGGTGCTTTGTGTTGTTTACATACGTTTTTTAGATCAAAATTTGAGCCGAAATAGGTTTTTAGGTGAAATCGAGAGTTTCGGTCCTAAATCTTTGATTTTTACGTATTATGTTATAAAATTTGTTTTCTTGAATTTCTTAGATTAACAAGCAAGAGCGAAAAAAAATGGAAGCAAACGTGAAAAAATAGAGATTTAAATGATTTTTGTTGCGTTCTTTTGCGTCGAAAAGTCCCAAGTTTCGAAAATTCAAAAATTTCGAGTTTTGATTGTACTATACTAGGTCCCACGTCTGCGTCCTTTGCGGTATCTCGGATCAACAGTTTTCTTGAGTTTGGATAGACTCCAAGTTTGGTATTCGATTTTAGTCACGAGTTTCTATCCGAAATAGACTTCGAGTTTAAGGAAACATTGAATATCTCAATTTTATCTTACCGAGTTTAATGAGCTCGAGTTTGTGATTATGAGTTTTGAACTACGACTTTGTCTCCGAGATTGAAGGTTTCCGATTTTTACTTCGATTTTAAGAGATCTCCAATTTTTACACCAACTTTGAACAAACTCCGAATTTCTCACCAAGTTTCAAGATACAAGACCGAAATTGTAGAGTCCAAAATTTGATTTTTTCGGGCAAAACTTCAAACCAGCATAGTTTGAGCTACGAGTTTCCATATGGTAGATCCATAAACTATCAAATCGAACGTCGGAATGTGTAGAGTAGTAGGTTAACCCACTACATCGGTTAACGAAACTTTTTAGTTCCAATTCGCTCTTGTTTAAGAGTTATTGATGATTTTAGTTTTGCAACAACAACTTAACTTGCAACAAACACAACTCCTTATTCGTTGAACCGATCCAAAGTAAATTAATCACACATTATCATTATGTCTCAACAACAACTTCAAAACTTCATCATGAATCAATCACAAGATGTTATTGCTGCCGGAATAGAATTCCGTCTTCCGATGCTTTCACGTGATACCTATATCCAATGGAAAACTCCTATGCTTCATTTTCTCAAAACCCGACACTATGGACATTTACTTGCGAACTCCTTCGTTGAAGGTCCTTATCAGTTCCATGAGATAGTAATCCCGATGATCCACAAGGAAACCCTCATCTTGCTTCGTTCACATGACTACAGAGAGTAGCAAATTTAACTGAGTGAGAAAGCATATATAGATAGCTGTTGATGGCATGGCTATGCATTATGTTCTAATAGGTTACCAATGTCTGTGTAACTATGGATGATTTGGAGAGTGCTAATGAGATATGTAAAGAAGTTCGCATACAGGTGGAAGGGAGTGATGTTGGATTACAAAAGAAGAAGTGGATGTTATTATGGCAGTTCAACAATCTCAAATCCATTCCGGGTGAATCATTGAAATCTTACTACGTGTGATTTACAACGTTTCATAACAACATGACATGGTATAAGGTGAACATGGAAAAAAAGGATGTTAACATCAGAGTCCTGAACAACCTTCAACCCGAATGGAAACGATACGTCCCACTGGTTACGCAAAGTAAACTGTTGGATAAGGTTATTAGCCGAATAATATTAGCCCATGCATTGTTTATTATTTATTGTGAGGTTTAGCCTATATAAGTTATCTTATTGTGCAAGACTTGTGATGTATATATATTTGATCATTAATAATAACAAATTATGGGTTTTACCAATTCTAATATAGTAATCAGACCACCAAAACATACACCAAAACTCCAAACAAAAAACTATCATCTTACTTTTTCTCTTTTTTCTTTTACGTTGTTTGCTACTTGCTTGTTGCTTCGTCTTTTCAAATCACACACCCACGTGATTATCCATGCACATACATCTATAACCATTAAAAAAAAATAACAAACCATTAATACTATTTGCTTGTTGCCCCATCATGTTCTGCTCCTATTAATTTACATCCAATATGAACTTCTTGGCCTTTATTTTTTCTAGCCACATCACTTTTCTCTTTACACCTCTGCACAACCTTTTAGACACAATAAGTCAACCTCACTACAAAAACATCTGCATGAAAATAAATTTTAAATAATTAAATATACACAACACACACAAAACAAACATTCAACCCTCATCTCCATAGGTTGGGACCTCAACCGCATCCCTTCAACCTTCTCCAACCCTCATCTCCACAACAATCTGGGCCGATGCAACCTACTCCAACCCAATAGGTTGAGGCATTATGTGGGTAGCCTTACATAATGATAGCACTCATATTACTAGAATGATAGCCGATGCATCTAACCCTTCCTAAGTTCCTTCAAATGTTAATCTCTTACTTAGAGTTACTTTGTATACATTTTTTATGACTCACTTTTTATACATTTTTTATGTCATCTCTTACTTTGAGTTACTATTTTGTAAGTTATTAGCTTCATTTTGCTTTTGATAATTGGTCAATGATCCCTGCTGCAAGCAATATAAATCATACATGCTGTTATCAACACTGTATGTGCTAATTAAAACAAAAAAGGGCAAGTTGCACACAATGAACTTCAAAGTGTTATTTAGATAGAGAGTTACAACTCAAATTCTAAACCTCAAAGACATCAACAACATCGACAAGTTCATTGAACCTGTTGATTTCTTTTTATGAGATAATCCCATAGAAATGACAATATGCACTTAATGGTCTCTCGATTAAGAGACTTGCAACCCAAATTCTCAAACCTTAAAGACATAGGATGCACAATTAAAGTCTAGAGGGTAAAGGAATCCTTTTTTTTTTTTTTGTAATCAGCACATGAAATGTTGATAACAACATGTATGGTTTCGGCTGCTTGCGGCAGAGATTATTAAAGAAACATTACTAGTTTAGTCACTAGATGTTTTATTTTTATTTATGTATTTATTTTATTTTATTTTTGTGGTGAAAATGCAAAATATATTACTCGAAAGAGTTTTACACAAGATACAAACCGCTAAATCTTGATAAGTATCGACAGACCCAAACAACAACAAGGAATAAAGCAACATTCTACATCCAAATGCTTAAAGAACATATGCAACAAATGAACTAGAAATATTTTCACCAATTCACCCTGCATTTAAGGATATCCCAAGTCATGACTACATTTACACCAATTCCAAACATGTCTTATAACCATTATGCAGAACCTCCATAGCTCACACACATGGTTACAAGTATGCATATCATAGTGGCCTCATCAAAACTTGAGATCACTTAATGCTAACTCACCAAACATGACTACATTTTCAAAATAAGTTCTATTCCATTACTCACTAGATGTTTAGTGTACTTAATCAAACATTCTTTTTTTTTTTGAAAGATAATTTTTATTAGACTCTATTATGTTCCTATAGAAAAAAGACAACAAGTTACAATACGTTTTACAAACCGTTTTTAGATCATGAGTCCAATCACGGCACAATGGAACCACTTTTTGACCCTACTATTAATCCAACAAAAGGAGGAACCGAGTTTCTTCTTCCAAGATGTGTTTAACTAGAGGATTTAAATCGAAACATACTAGATTTTACGCCAAATAACCTAATTAGTTGTTGCATGACCACATCAAGGCATATTTTTTCTAAGTTACCCGATTTTTTGCTAATTATTGTTTCTTATGAGTCGTCTTATTGTAGTGATTTATTATTCATTGGTCATTAGCGTATGCTTTTTCATCAATGAATATATGCATTACATATTTGTAAATAACAAACCTGCTATTATTTTAAAATGAATCTTATTTTAAAATGAACCTTAGCTGTCACGTGTAGTGTACATGAGACTCTCTAAAGGCGTTAATTTCCAATTATATAAAATGATGCAAACCTGATATATATATATTTTTAAATTATGCAATCCATGCATCTTGCGAGTAAAGTCAAGCTTAAGGATTTTGAGTTCGACATTTTTGATGTCATGGTTCATGAAACTATTTGGCTCCTATGGCTTACTCGAAATGAATTCACATTTGCGATTAAAAGGCCAATTATTGAGCTAATCTTCAACATATTAAGCTTCACTTTTACAATGAATCTCTACCAGGCATAGTAAAATTTCCACTCAAGTGGACCGAGTGCTTTAGGGAATCCTTGTAACGCACTTTCAATTTATGTGTAATGATCTCTTTTCGCTCTCAGTCACTTGCTAGGATGCGTAAAAAATCCAATTTTCCGTTAAAAAAAAACAGATGTTCTTGTTTCATCAATTTTGTGCCTCAATAAACCACTATAGGTGACAATCATATTTTATTGCTTGGAGATTGAGCCGGGATATTCAAACATGCCGATAAATTCTCAAGCTTTTAATGTGCTTTGGAAGCGTCCACATTTTGCAGGTTATGTGACCGCCTTAGCTTTAATGGTGTCTCTTATGTTAGGTGTTTCAAACTAATTTGGGATGATTGGCTACATAATTTTCGTGTTGCATGTTCGTTGAGCAACAACTACTGCTTAGCTAGCTTCAGCTTGTTTCGATTGTCGTGTACCTCTAGCCCCTCGCTAGAGTTGGGGTGCTGGTTTCGATTAAAAGAATCGAGCCGTTAAATAGAAACACACTTACAATGCATAAGTACTGACATTCCATTTGGATCAGTTAATTAAATATCCATGATCATATCCTATAATTGTTGTACAGTGATTGTAAATGAATATAACTCAACATTCATATTTTAATATTTTACCAATCATAAAAATGTAATCTAATGTCGTTGTAGTTAAGATACAATAAAATAAGACAACCCAGACTCACTGTACTTTCCGTTCCTCATTCGCGTTCCTTCTTAACAAAGTAAGGATAGAATCAACTTTGGCGTGTGTTGCACGGTTTCGCTCCTCCAATTCACCAACTTGTTCCGCCATCGCTCTATTTTGAGCCTGGAGCATGTCATAAACTTGTCTTTGTGTGTATAATAGCTCTTGGGATTGGGGTTGTAAGTGGGCTTTTGAACTTGAGGCCATGCTCGCTAACCTTCTACCCGTACCAGGATTATATCCACGGCTAGAGCCTAAGACTTGTTCCACAGTTTGCAGATCTATTATCGGATTTGAACTGCTCGCTTGAGTCGATCGCAAACTCTCCAATTGTTGCTGTGTAGTTACAAAACACGAATGTTAAATTAGCAATCACGAAACACCATTTCTCAATTTGCTCTTCAAGGAATTAATAAGAGAACATGAACATTTGACTCAGACTCACACGCATCTGAAGATGAGTTTCATTTAAAAATTCTCTTTCTATATTTGAGAACTTTATATACTCAAATCATCATGTGTACAGGATTTACTTAACCTTTTTTAATGAAATGACCGAAATATTTATCCTTGTCTGAATACACATTTCATGCCCATGCTCTTATGTGCACTGATACATGTATAATGGATCAAGGTCTATGAACCTGATACTCAAGCTGGTTCAATTACATGAAGGGTGTCTATGATACAAGGTCTCCGGATCATTTAGGATTAATACAAAAGGGATGTATAATTGAAGGATATGTTTTTTTACCTCTTGTTTGTATCCTTTTATCAAACTTGCATACACATGTAAGTAAAATTTCGATTTTGGATTCACACATGGTAAGGGATCCTGTAACACGTCACCACCTGACGAAGAGATGTCAACATTAGAATGCTGAAACATTTCACCACCTAACGAAGATAAGTTCGCATTAGGATCCTGGAACAGTCCACCACCCAACAAAAATATGTTAAAATTAGGATGCTGAAACAATTCACCACCTGACGAATAGAAGTTCAGATTAGGATCCTGGAAGAATTGATCACTTCCCAACGAAGAGAAGTTAAAATGAGCACCATCCAGGGAAGAGGAGTTAAAATGAGGATCCTGGAACAATTCTACACCCGGCGAAGAGAAGTTCACATTCTGATCTTGGAACAACTCACCACCCGATGAAGAAAGGTTGACATAAGGATGCCGAAATAATTCACCACCCGATGAAGAAAAGCGCACATTAGGATCCTGGAACAATTCACCACACAATAAATTAAAAGTGCATACGGATGGTTCTATTCATTAAATTTTAAGTGACATACTTACATGATATATATAGATTTAAAAACTAACCTGTGAGCTGCCTTCGCCGGTATCTGAAGCTTTTCTTTGATATGAGTTTGCTTCTATGAACTTTGTCACTTCTATGAGGGACCTCAATTTCTTTCTACTCTTTGGATGGTGATAGATCTATACAGATTTTATGTTTTTAGTCACCTTCATAATCAGAAGTATAAAATAAAAAAATTGATCATCCGATGTTTATAAAACTTACCTTGTCAACTTTTCCATTCCCATTATTTTCTAGGCGCATTCGTTTTTCAACTTTCCATCCTTTCAGATTTGTTAGTACTTCTTGAGGGTCAAGCGTTCTTTCTCTACCTTGGTTTAACTGTCGAATAACACAATTATATTTAGACATAGTAGAAGTAGTAAGAAAATCAAACAAACGGAATATTGGAGGTGCAGGTGGTCTTGTCAAAGTTTTATAGCACGATCAAGTTAAGTAACCCATTTAGTATGAAAATTTCTGCCTAATGAAGGATGGTTATTTGGCCTAAATGAAATACGAAGGAAAGGAGTGGATGTACAACCATTCACAAGTATCAGATAAACATAAACATATAGCTAGGTGCAGTGCAAGAAGAAGGGCCAGGATGCACGCTTCCTTGGAGCACAAAGTTTATCTTTGTATAAATAAAAGGATAGAAAAGAAATCAGATAGATTTACCTCCTCGATATTGCTTGATTTAAAGAGCTCTTCAAGGGTGAAATCCTTCTCTAATATCTCCTGACGTTCGGAAGCAGTGCCTCTTTTTCTCTTCTTTGATGTACTGCTAACCTGAAGAATCAGAAGAATCAAAGTTCCAATTACATTACATACACTGTTAAACGTGACATTGTCACTAAAGCTAGAAACCAGAAGAATCAAATTTCCAATTACATACACTGTTAAACGTTTGATTTGGAAACTCTAATATATAAAGAGGCCTAGGAACGTACTAAGTGAGATATAAGCACAAGCTGTGAATCGTATAGATAAATTTTTGTTACCGTTAAGTTGATACGAATCTATTAGCTCGAACAGTTGTTATAAGTTATAAAAACAGTAACTTAAAGTACTTGATCAACAAGATTACCGTTTTCAGATTAAAAAAAGATATTGGATCTGCTTCAATAGCAGGGATGCTTTCCCCTCCAAGACCTTCAATGGGAGCTTCCTGTTCTTGCAAAAACAGCCCTGTTATATATCTATCAAACTCAACAAAACTATGAAGGAAGAAAACAAATGAAACTTATAGAACGATCAAATTAAAGCCTTGAACATACACCACTGAGGACGTATGCATAAAATGATCATTTTTATTCGCATGCATGGGAAAGAGGATGGAGACATGTCAGGACTCAAATTTTCTTAATGTTCATATTCGTCTCCTGCTTTAATCTGTTTTGTCTATCATAGATCTAATCAATAAAAAAGATGCAACATCAACTTTGTAATTTTTCTTTACCTGAGTATATGATGGTTGTTGAACAATCATCTCCATTCCGCCTGTAGGATTTGAAAGTTCTTGGTTAGCGGTTGGGTGCACAATCATTTCGAGTCCTGTAGGGTGATTCATTTGGCTGTTTGACATATTTGTTTTAACTGTTTTAAGCCCTAAATCGATATGAGTCTGTAAAGAGATGTGTGTCACTATTCAGTCTATGTTGGTCGAATTTATAGTCATTAATCATGCATGTATTTATTAAAATATCAAATATCTATTCAATGCATTTGGAATCCCGCCTAAGGGTGTTGTTAATGTGTTTCTCATATTGTTTTAGTACCATCTACAAATTCGATAATACATTAAATCCAAAGATATCCTTGTTGACTATTGTCTTAAGTATTTATGTGACTACAAATATCAAATACATCCAATATTTCAATGTATTCTTTGGTAACTAATTCAATACCTTTTTTTCTTGATATGAATATTTACCTACAATCATAAATGTATAATTTATTGTAGGTTGAAACAAAATATAACTTTTTACAATATTTATGAACAGTAATAGTAATATTACTATGTTTGTTTATTTATTTTATTTTTTTAAAACGGCTAGTTATTAGTTAGTGGTTCAAGTCATGCAGTGACATTCAAGCGGATCGTATGTCTTCCTCGAATGTTCGTCTTTTTGAAATAAACCATACACTTTTTTGCGCTTCACCTGGGAGGAAAACCCAATTGGCAAGTCTCGAACCCGAGACCTCTAAGTGAGACAAACCCCTCCACGATAAGCTTGAACCCGAGACCTCTAAGTATGGTGGCCAATACCATTGTTTAATAATTAATGATTTCATATTATGGTTTGGTAGCAATAATTTTATACATCTTAATTTTTCATTTTGTTCATTATAATATTTTGGTTTTATAATTATCTCCATGTAATGTATTAACATGATAAAGTTAAAACTTTGATAAAAATATTTGTGAAAAGCGTAAAATTATTAAGTGTTTAAATTAGATTCAAAAATTCCATAAGATAAGAGATATTGGTGGATAAAAAGTTGTGAATAAAAATTTACGAAAGTGTATACTTTTGATGAAAAAACCCATGAAAGATACGTTTGTGCATTATAAAATTTTAAATCGATATTTTGTGCATTAACAATTCGTTTTTTCATCCAACTTCTTTTTAGGATCTGCATCAAAATCTATAACATATAAAAAATAAAAATAAACTTGTGCTTTAAAATTTCATTTTTTATGAATTAAAAAAACATATAACACTACAAAATATGTATAAATTACTTCACAGCTTTTTTATGCACCGACATCCTTTAACTTAGAAAAAAATTCCGGAATTTTTGGAGTAGTTTTCAATTTATTCAAGTCTTAATATTTGTTTTTTTTATTTGATCTCTTCCATATACTAACAATACTAATGAAATGAAATAGACTTTTAAGTTATGTGTATTAAATCAGACAACATAAATCTTTTATGTAATTTTGAAATTTTAAAACATGTTATATCTTTCTAAGATTGTCATATCTAATGACTATTATATGACAAATTGAAAAGCACAATGACAAAACAAAAACGCGGCAGTAAACTATCTTTGGCTCATTTACGACAAGTGAAACATCATACGACTTTTCAAAGGTAAAAATTCTTGATATATCACGCGTGAAAAGACATTGTTATGAGCCTCTATGTTTTGGTTGACAAATAAGATCCCCCACTTATAATTAATAACAAGTAAACACATTGTAGACGATATATAATCTATATTTCATTAATGACTGGGTTATATGCATGTACCATGCAAATTTTGTTTCATAAGTGCCGCCAAATAAAATAACAATGGTTGTAACTAAAAACCGCCGTAGTATCTATGTAACACCCCAACCCGACAAGGGTAAAGATATCACAATACGGTTTCATATCAGAACTTTTAAATACTATACAAAAGCGAAAGTCTTCTGAAATTTTCAAAAGAAAACATAAATAACTAAATAACCAAAATAATTCTAAGATCTCTATGGTCAAATCTTGCTCTCGTCTCTACTCTCAACCCGGATCGGCTATCCCAAGAGCTCATCTTGAATGCTTAAAATACACCGCAGGAAAAGAAAAGTCTTGGTGAGCTTACAAAGCCCAAGTGAGCAGATATAACAAAACAAAACTAAACAAAACATAAATACGAATTGAACAAAGAAACGAATAACAAAATCGTGGCGAAACGAGAATAATGAATCATTGAGGATTACTGCGAAACACAATTGCAAATCCGGAAAAACAATTAGCAATCAAGGACAAACACATAGCATATTGATGACTCCAACGCAAACACATCAAAATAACGGACACTTAACATATCAAGAAGAAATAGATTACATATAAACCAAGCGAAAAGTCTAAGGCTAACGGAAACACTTTCTAGAAAATAAACATGGCATTCAACAAATTAATTAACCTTCACTTAACACACTTAATTCAATATTGCGGCGGAAAATAGCGATCAAATCATGGCGATCTCACAAACAAATAGAAACATAGTAGACAAACTATAATTAAATAGACCAAACAAAACATAGCGTAACCATTAGCAATTATCAAAACAGATATCATAAGCTAAACCAGGTTCTCGGATCAAATCCTAACATCGTGAGTTTAAGCATGGCGGTCACATAGGCGGATAAAACACTAACGTATAAGCAAAGTTCACAAACATAAGCGAACAAATTATACATACTAAACTTATATAATACTCACTTACACACTAGCACATTCATCTCACAGATCAACGAATTCACATAACGATAAACTAACATGACATCAGATGACAGCATGCGAATCATATTTAAACATATTAATCATAACCTAGCATAGTAGACGGTAGTCACATAAACATACAAAAGCATAACCACATAGAATAACATATAATAATCCGAGCACATAAGTATTAACACTTGAACATACCAAATCAAAATCAGAATACTTAACATAGAAATAGCAGATAAAGATTTAGTTAACTACCACGAGCCCGAACATATCATATCAAAACATCATAACAATATAGAAACAATCTCAAAATAAGTCGGAGTAGCTAGCTCCCGAGTTTTATGAAGGCGCGTGTTGCACGACATCATTCACCTAGATAAATCATATCGGATAACGGATCGGATCTAGGATGCATCCATCGCCCACAAACATATATTGATAATATAATATAACTTGAGCTCATAACAAATAATAGATAAGGGACGTGGCGAACTTCACTCTCGCCCTAGAGTCATGTCAATGGTGCATCAACGACACGGACATGGAACCCCATGACTAGTTAATAATTGGCTCGGTGTCAAACTAACTTAGGTCAAACAAAATTTCGGTTATGACACAAGTCTTAATCAAACACAAGGTTCAAGAAATATCATATCGGATAACTCATATCATAAAGTTCATATTCAAATATAACAAGGTTCAACAAATATGCATATCAAAGTCTTCCTAACATAAAGTTCAAATCAGATATCGCATGGTTCAATAAAACATAAGTTTAGATAAGCAACAGGTCAAACAATCGGGAAAGGGTTCATAGCAATGGCATCGGAAACCCTAATAAGTAAAATAGGAAAGCTAACGAAAAGAACATCATAAGGAACCTTTACTAAAAAGGTCAGAATATCTGTACCTTAAAGCAAATGAGAGGAAAGCAAACGAATGTAGGAATACGAAGATGTAACGTCGCGTCTTCTTCAACGAATCTACACGGATTATGATTTGTTTAATACTTATTAGCATCATTAAAGCTATGACGGATTAATCGCATTAACATTCTTAGTGCTATAACTATATTCTCATTTTATAAGCTTCTTATGCATTTGTAAGTGTGTTACCTATTGATATCATATTTTATCTTTCAGTTTCTTAAACTCATATTCGGACCAGACTTTAGCGATTTTTATAAAATACTTATTTAGCTCAAATGAAATTAAGCAAAATCCCAGAGGTTCCCATATGAGTTAAAAGAGTCTCCAAAATTTGTGGGTTCTATATCTATGCCAAATGGCCTATGGAAAATCACAAGTCCGACCTATCCGTAAAGTAATCGAAAATACACCTTAAAAGTTTACGCTTATTGGACCTGTTTAGACACCTTGGAAAAATCTCCAGAACTCCCAGAAATTCATTTATATCCTAAATATCACTCCTGAAAAAGGAGAGCTCCCAATTCCTTATGGTTTGAAAATGAAAAATCAAACAATACAACTAAATTTCAGACCCGTTTTCTCAGCTTTAACACTTGATTTTGTAAAATTCAAAATACGACTTAGACAACTCCAAATCCGACCAAACCACTTGGAAAACTTAACTAAGACATAAAATAAACTTTTCCAACAAAAACCCAGATTATTGTACTTATAAAATTCGATCTATGACACACACAAATTCGACATACAATGCTGTCCAGTTTTAGGGTTTATTAAAACCAATAAAAGCACATGTTTGACCTACCCAAACGCACCCATGACCCATGTAAGCCACACAACCTGTTTTTATATCATTTTAGCATGCCTAAAATTTCATATTTCAGTCTTACAAAGATTATGCACACCCATTACACTAATTAATGAGCCAACACGCACACAACTCTTCACATAAAATCATAAACTAACAAACTAATACCATTCGTAGAGTATGACACACACACTACACGAAACCCTTATTCACACATAACCGAACCAAACACACCCTTCATCACCCAAGTCGATTTAAAAACAGCCCCAACCTTATTAAGTTTATGATTTCATGTGTCTTACATTATCATTTTATGCGAGACTTATCATATCATTTTATGTGTTAATACAAATTCGAATGTAAGCATTCTCATGAGGAATTGAGTACACGACCAGAATGAAGGTAAAGAATAAATGAGACGAAGTAGCATTATTACCCTTGATGCGTATATGTGACAAGAAACAAAAGCCAAGGCTGCAACAAGACCCACAACAAAGCAAACAACACCAAAATCAAACTTTCCTATGGCTTAGGAACCCACGACATCACCCAACCAATAGCTTCCCACGAATTGCAACCCAAACAGCAGCCTACCATGTCCTTAGCAGCCTTGAACGCACCCTACGAATCTCTCTTGAGCCTTGAATTCGAATGGAAGGAGAGAGAAGAACCATGCCGTCACTTTTGGTTTTCTAGGGTTTTGTGTGTTTCACTCAATGTGGGCGTAAAAAAAAAGGAGGGAGGGCCGGTCTTTCTTTTGAGCGCAAAGGGGATGAAAAAATAATGGGCTAAGTCCAATTTCAAAATTATTATTTAGATGGGCTTTTACATTTAGTTAATATGTGCTTTGTAACTTAGTAAATTTTCGTTCATGTAATATTTATAAACACGTAATGAAATTTTAATCGTAGAAGTAAATAAATCTCGAAAATTAGATTTGGCGAACAATTTATAAGTTAGGTTAGATTCTACATTTACTGAGCTTGACGGATTTTACGTATTTTATAAATATTGAATAGAGGGGCAAGATAGTCTTTTCACTCGTTTACGATTTTTAGGGTATTACAACTCTTCCCCTCTAAAAGAAAATTTTCGTCCTCGAAAATTGAACAAGACGGGGCAGAACAGGAAACGAATCGGACTTCAGAATTTCAAGGAATAGAGCAAACGCGAAACTAATCTTAGATCAAACGGATTCTTATCAGAATATTCAAACTCATACTTTTCAGAAATCAAATCAATAGTCAAATACCTATAACAGATAATTATATACTTATTTAAGTAATGGCGGATATGAGACGAGATCGCGAAAATCAAGCGACACACTCTAACTTATTCGGTCTCTAATGATGAAAACAACATATGCATAGAGCGTAAGCGAATCCTAACGGTCTTACTAATCGCAAATAATCAAACTAAAAGGATTTAATATATCTTAAACACTTCACGAAACATTCAAAGATCACAAGAAGGGTACACGGAGACGTACACATTTAGAGCAAATATAGCAATCCACAGTTAACACAAATCATAACAATTTGGTACAGAAATCCAATCAAACATGAGGGGTGACAACTAACAGGTACAAGTCAATCACAGGCATTTCCCCAGACGTCATATAATTTCGATAAGTTCAAATTATATGATCTCGGTATTATTACGTTGATCAGGCGTCATAATACTTGCATCACATAACAAGTTCTTATTGTCATTATATTCGGTCTCGGGTCATGACAAAACACATAACTAATATCACAACAAAACATATCATATACAGATAACACACAGATAGCAAGAAACATACTATAACAAACCAGATCACATACATACAGCATATACGACATCAAAACAACTTACCATACCACAAAAGAAAAGAAGGCCACCAATGCACAAAACAGTTCCTCATAGCTCATTACTGTCGGTTCCAAAAAGAAAGGCTGAGATATATCAGAATGCTAAACGATAAAACTTCACGATTCACACCGAGTTCCGAACAAATCAGAGAAAAGCAATACGGATCAAAATCACTTAACAAAACATCAAACCGTCTCGAAGCATGACAAACGAATCGAGTGACATAAGTCGCACCGAATCATATGAAGTAGATGAATCTTTTCACCACGGTTGAATCTTGTCTCCGTCTCTTGCGCCTTTGGTTGGTCCGTCCAACTTCTTCCAAGACATCTCGATGTCTCCAACAAAGACGGCGGTCGGTGTGGCTTCGCTTCACGAACCTCTCCGGCCACGGGGCGATGCGACAGCGCAGGTCGATACTATCTTTTCGGCTCCACGGTTAGTCTCCATCTAACGATCGACAAATGGATTCTGAAGGCAAAATAACAAAGTTCGGCGAAAGAAGAAAGCCAAAACAAGTGAAGGCGAAGATTATCGAAGTCAAATCTGAATGACAATCAAAAGGAATCGAAAAATATCTGAACAGACGGAAACCTAATGTCTACCCAATCCTCACAGGTCATAGCCTAAGCTCTAAGGGTCCTAAAACCTAGTCTCTGATACCATAATTGTAACACCCCAACCCGACAAGGGTAAAGATATCACAATACGGTTTCATATCAGAACTTTTAAATACTATACAAAAGCGAAAGTCTTTACGAAATTTTCAAAAGAAAACATAAATAACTAAATAACCAAAATAATTCTAAGATCTCTATGGTCAAATCTTGCTCTCGTCTCTACTCTCAACCCGGATCGGCTATCGAGCTCATCTTGAATGCTTAAAATACACCAGAGGAAAAGAAAAGTCTTGGTGAGCTTACAAAGCCAAGTGAGCAGATATAACAAAACAAAACTAAACAAAACATAAATCTGAATTGAACAAAGAAACGAATAACAAAATCGTGGCGAAAACGAGAATAATGAATCATTGAGGATTCTGAAACACAATTGCAAAATCCGGAAAACAATTAGCAATCAAGGACAAACACATAGCATATTGATGACTCCAACGCAAACACATCAAAATAACCGGACACTTAACATATCAAGAAGAAATAGATTACATATAAACCAAGCGAAAAGTCTAAGGCTAACGGAAACACTTTCTAGAAAAAACATGGCATTCAACAAATTAATTAACCTTCACTTAACACACTTAATTCAATATTGCGGCGGAAAATAGCGATCAAATCATGGCGGTCTCACAAACAAATAGAAACATAGTAGACAAACTATAATTAAATAGACCAAACAAAACATAGCGTAACCATTAGCAATTATCAAAGCAGATATCATAAGCTAAACCGGTTCTCGGATCAAATCCTAACATCGTGAGAGTTTAAGCATGGCGGTCGCATAGGCGGATAAAACACTAACGTATAAGCAAAGTTCACAAAATAAATGAACAAATTATACATACTAAACTTATAGAATACTCACTTACACACTAGCACATTCATCTCACAGATCAACGAATTCACATAACGATAAACTAACAAGACATCAGATGACAGCAAGTGAATCATATTTAAACATATTAATCATAACCTAGCATAGTAGACGGTAGTCACATAAACATACAAAAGCATAACCACATAGAATAACATATAATAATCTGAGCACATAAGTATTAACACTTGAACATACCAAATCAAAATCAGAATACTTAACATAGAAATAGCGAGATAAAGATTTAGTTAACTACCACGAGCCGAACATATCATATCAAAACATCATAACAATATAGAAACAATCTCAAAATAAGTCGGAGTAGCTAGCTCCCGAGTTTTATGAAGGCGCGTATTACACGACATCATTCACCTAGATAAATCATATCGAATAACGGATCGGATCTAGGATGCATCCATCGCCCACAAACATATATTGATAATATAATATAACTTGAGCTCATAACAAATAATAGATAAGGGACGTGGCGAACTTCACTCTCGCCCTAGAGTCATGTCAATGGTGCATCATCGACACGGACATGGAACCCCGTGACTAGTTAATAATTGGCTCGGTGTCAAACTAACTTAGGTCAAACAAAATTTCGGTTATGACACAAGTCTTAATCAAACACAAGGTTCAACAAATATCATATCGGATAACTCATATCATAAGGTTCATATTCAAATATAACAAGGTTCAACAAATATGCATATCAAAGTCTTCCTAACATAAAGTTCAAATCGGATATCGCATGGTTCAATAAAACATAAGTTTAGATAAGCAACAGTCAAACAATCGGGAAAGGGTTCATAGCAATGGCATCGAAACCCTAATAAGTAAAATAGGAAAGCTAACGAAAAGAACATCATAAGGAACCTTTACTAAAAGGTCGAATATACGTACCTTAAAGCAAATGAGAGGAAAGCAAGCGAATGTAGGAATACGAAGATGTAACGTCGCGTCTTCTTCAACGAATCTACACGGATTATGATTTATTTAATACTTATTAGCATCATTAAAGCTATGACGGATTAATCGCATTAACATTCTTAGAGTTATAAGTATATTCTCATTTTATAAACTTCTTATGCATTTGTAAGTGTGTTACCTATTGATATCATATTTTATCTTCGGTTCTTAAACTCATATTCGGACCAGACTTTAGCGATTTTATAAAATACTTATTTAGCTCAAATGAAATTAATCAAAATCCCAGAGGTTCCCATATGAGTTAAAAGAGTCTCCAAAATTGGTGGGTTCTATATCTATGCCAAATGGCCTATGGAAAATCACAAGTCCAGACTGTCCGTAAAGTAATCGAAAAATACAACTTAAAGTTTACGCTTATTGGACCTGTTTAGACACCTTGGAAAATCCCAGAACTCCCGAAATTCATTTATATCCTAAATATCACTCCACGAAAAGGAGGCTCCCAATTCCTTATGGTTTGAAAATGAAAATCAAACAATACAACTAAATTTCGGACCCGTTTTCGGCTTTAACACTTGATTTTGTAAAATTCATAATCGACTTAGACAACTCCAAATCCGACCAAACCACTTGGAAAACTTAACTAAGACATAAAATAAACTTTTCCAACAAAAACCCAGATTATTGTACTTATAAAATTCGATCTATGACACACACAAATTCGACATACAATGCTGTCCAGTTTAGGGTTTATTAAAACCAATAAAAGCACATGTTTGACCTACCCAAACGCACCCATGACCCATGTAAGCCACACAACCTGTTTTTATATCATTTTAGCATGCCTAAAATTTCATATTTCAGTCTTACAAAGATTATGCACACCCATTACACTAATTAATGAGCCAACATGCACACAACTCTTCACATAAAATCATAAACTAACAAACTAATACCATTCGTAGAGTATGACACACACACTACACGAAACCCTTATTCACACATAACCGAACCAAACACACCCTTCATCACCCAAGTCGATTTAAAACATTGAACCTTATTAAGTTTATGATTTCATGTGTCTTACATTATCATTTTATGCGAGACTTATCATATCATTTTATGTGTTAATACAAATTCGAATGTAAGCATTCTCATGAGGAATTGAGTACGACGAGAATGAAGGTAAAGAATAAATGAGGCAGTAGCATTATTACCCTTGATGCGTATATGTGACAAGAAACAAAAGCCAAGGCTGCAACAAGACCCACAACAAAGCAAACAACACCAAAATCAAACTTCCCTATGGCTTAGGAACCCACGACATCACCCAACCAATAGCTTCCCACGAATTGCAACCCAAACAGCAGCCTACCATGTCCTTAGCAGCCTTGAACGCACCCTACGAATCTCTCTTGAGCCTTGAATTCGAATGGAAGGAGAGGAGAAGAACCATGCCGTCACTTTTGGTTTTCTAGGGTTTTGTGTGTTTCAATCAATGTGGGCGTAAAAAAAATAAGGAGGGAGGGCGGTCTTTCTTTTGAGCACAAAGGGAATGAAAAAATAATGGGCTAAGTCCAATTTCAAAATTATTATTTAGATGGGCTTTTACATTTAGTTAATATGTGCTTTGTAACTTAGTAAATTTTCGTTCATGTAATATTTATAAACACGTAATGAAATTTTAATCGTAGAAGTAAATAAATCTCGAAAATTAGATTTGGCGAACAATTTATAAGTTAGGTTAGATTCTACATTTACTGAGCTTGACGGATTTTACGTATTTTATAAATATTGAATAGAGGGGCAAGATAGTCTTTTCACTCGTTTACGATTTTTAGGGTATTACAATCTAAGCTATAACCAAGAACCAACTTTTATAAACCCTTGTTACGCAATCAATGTTTGTTCAATTAAGTAAGTATTTCAACGCCCATTATTAGGTACACCGGTAAATATGGTCACTTGCATTGTATTTTCGAGCCCATTATTGGAGTAATGTAATGTTACAAAACCACGTTATGTGTTTTATTCATGATATGGTATTTGCATTTTTATACAGTAAAAATTAATCATTACTTTTTCATGTGCAACAAAGATTACTAATACATTTATGATGAAAGAATAAGTCGTTGATACTAAACACCGCAAAATTGACAGAATATGTTATTTGATAGGATAAAAGGGTTTTTTGGATAAAGTTAATGTGCAGCCGGCTCAAACGCATCCCTTCTTGCTAAACAGATGATTATAGCATAACCACATGGTTTATGGGGCACTTGGTATTTTCAACAAACATGGAACCGTCACTGTTGCAAAAATTGTAGCTTGCTTTTTTACTGTTATTCTGATATGGGAAGTACCTTGGAGTGTTTCAATTTTTATGGGCCTCATTCACTTTTCTTTTTGGTATGTGCCTTTGGCTGTACACTGATCCTTTAAATCCTAGTGTCCCTTTTATGCACGAATGGCATTTTTAGTCTGGCCTTGATAGCTAAATATGTTTACAGGAATGTTGTATAATTACCACCCAACAGTGAGTTCCAGTGTCTTATGGTGCTTATAATATTGCCCTTATATTGTATCTAACTACATAACTATTATGGTACATGTTAGCATTACGATAATATGATTAAAGTGATGGTTATTCTATATGTTAGGAACCTTATAATTCATCATAGAAAGGTGTAATAGATAGATAGTAGTGGGCTAAGTTGAAATGGGCTAAGTAATGTCACGTCTAGTTATGTTAGAATGCAATATGTATAAGCCCGATTCAAAACAAAAGCGAAAGCCCATGAAGCCCATAGGGGGATGTGAACTAAGTATAAAACCACTCAAATGCTTTCATTTGGAGGTGTGGAAGCCTTTTAGTGCGTATATGTTTTTGTAGAGAAAAAGTCTAATACACATTTGGTTTTTCACCTAGTTTTTCATTCTCACCTCTCAACCTTCACGTCTCACTCTTTCTTTATATATCTTTTTGGTGTTTTAATCTTTTTAAGGGAACCTACAATTGGTATTAATTGGCACACAATGATTTAGGGGTGCTTTGTGTTGTTTACATACGTTTTTTAGATCAAAATTTGAGCCAAAATAGGTTTTTAGGTGAAATCGAGAGTTTCGGTCCTAAATCTTTGATTTTTACGTATTATGTTATAAAAGTTGTTTTCTTGAATTTCTTAGATTAACAAGAAAGAGTGAAAAAAATTGAAAGCAAACGTGAAAAAATAGAGATTTGAATGATTTTGTTGCGTTCTTTTGTGTTGAAAAGTTCCGAGTTTCAAAAATTCAAAAATTTCAAGTTTTGATTGTACTATACGAAGTCCCACGTCTGTTGTCCTTTGGAGTATCTCGTATCAACAGTTTTCTTCGAGTTTTGGATAGACTCCAAGTTTGGTATTCTGATTTTCGTCACCGAGTTTCTATCCGAAATAGACTTCCGAGTTTAAGGAAACATTGAATATCTTCGATTTTATCTTACCAAGTTTAATGAGCTCCGAGTTTGTGATTCCGAGTTTTGAACTCCGACTTTGTCTCCGAGATTGAAGGTTTCCGAGTTTTACTCCGAGTTTAAGAGATCTCCGATTTTTACACCAACGTTGAACAAACTCCGAATTTCTCACCGAGTTTCAAGATACAAGACCGAAATTGTAGAGTCCAAAATTTGATTTTTTCTGGCAAAACTTCATACCATCATAATTTGAGCTACGAGTGTCCGTGGTAGAGCCATAACCTATCAAATCGAACGTCGGAACGTGTAGAATAGTAGGTTAACCCACTACATCGGTTAACGAAACTTTTTAGCTCCAATTCGCTCAAGTTTAAGAGTTATTGATGATTTTAGTTTTGCAACAACAACTTAACTTGCAACAAACACATCTCCTTATTCGTTGAACCGATCCAAATTAAATTAATCACACATTATCATCATGTCTCAACAACAACTTCAAAACTTCATCATGAATCAATCACAAGATGTTATTGCTATCGGAACAGAATCCCATCCTCCTATGCTTTCACAAGATATAGTAAGAAGAAAAAGACTCTATCTAGACATGACACAACATACAAGAGTGGATTAGGTTCTTGTCTATTCTTCTTTTGCAAAGAAGTTTGCTTTTTAATAGATGATAGAAGATGTTAAGATACAAGAAGGATTGAAAGACTTAAAGATATATAAGAGAGAAATAATATGGGAGAAAGAGATGGAAAGAGGTAAAGTGTAAGCATTGAAAGAGGGTGTTATTTATAGGCAAGAAATAATAAGACATAATTGCGCTACTGCATCACGATCACACGCGATCAACAAGCGAGCGTGTTTTGTCTTTTGCCAATATATAGTTGATAAGGATTTAAACATACAATTTTAGGGGGTCATTTAAGCCCTAAATAGTTACATTTTATATCCGTTACTGCTTAACATCATTCCTCTTCACATTTTAGGTCTTTTAGAAGCAAAATGCTTGAATGAAGCATTTTTCGACAAAAAGGAGCGAAAACATGAAGAAACGACAAAGTAAAGAAAACAAGGCATTTTCAAAAGCCTGATGCCTTCCCAACTCAAAGGGCGACGCCGTTGCTCACAGGGTGTTCCAAAAACTCTCAAGCGACGGCTCAGAACTTATTTTGGTCTTAACAAGTGACGGCGTCACACCTTATTTCAGAAGGACGCCACTCTCTTATTTTACACCAGACGACCAAGATCCTCCCAAAACGATGTCCATGAGCAACCCAGACGATGTCACTACTTTCTACCCGACGCCGTTCCAATGATGACATGGCCAAGACGAAACCCAAATAACGACGATCAGACGACATCACCATCAAAAGGCGACGCCGCCGTGAGTGTAAATTATAGACTTCGAATTTTCTTCTTTTAGTGTGCATTATATTGGAGAGCAAACCCTAGTTCATTTGAGGTCCGACTTGGACAGTATTGTAAGGTTCCAAACCCTCTTTTACACTTAAAGATAAGTTTGTGTTAGGAATTTTGTAAACAGTTGGTTTCCCCTGATAGGGTTCCTGCTGATAGTTATTTTATTTTCACTGATAGAATGGTTTCTGCTGATAGTGTGCAGTTTCCTATGATAGTTATTTTGTTACTGCGGATATGTGGTTTCCGTTTTCTTAGTATATTAGTTGTGATATGCTTGAGTTAAAATAGGAATAGATAGAACATATCTTTTGAGTGTTTAGCAAGCTGCATTAGGGTTTCTTGTGCTATAAAAGAAACATGTGGCTAGGGTTTTATGTACGTCTTTGACAACATCAATAGTGAATTAATTTAGATCCATAGAGGATCAAGTTATTGTGTTTATCGTCTTCTTTAGTTTTGTATTTATTTTCCGCATAAGTACAATTCTTGCAAAGGTTCTCCTTAGTTGTTTTGTGATTACACAGGACAGCTATAATCATTCTAGGCTCGTAAGATCTATCTGGGACTGTGCCCTAACAAGTGGTATCAGAGCCTTGTAAGAATCTTTCTAAGAAGACAGTCTTTCTCTTCTTAAATACCTTAACATGTCTTCACCAAAGAATTCTGATGCTGAGAGTGATGATCAGTCTGAATCATCGAATGTCCAGTCAAATAACCAGTCATCCATTCAGCAAGTGGTCACTATGTCCAACTCTAAAGCAAAATTTCCATATCTTAAGAAGGATGAATATGAGTTATGGGCTATGAAGATGGAAAACTATATCTCCAATATGGATGTCAATCTCTGGCAAATCATCCTTAAAGGAAACAATAAGAAGGCTACTGGAAGAGATTCTGAAGGTAATGTTATCATTCTTCCACCCACTACAACTGCTGAACAGATCGTTGTACAAAGGGAAACGAAGGCAAAGACTACTCTGCTACAAGCTCTTCCAGATGAGCACATGAGTGATTTCTATCATCTGGATGATGCAAAACAGATTTGTAGAGGGATTAAAGCAAGGTTTGGTGGAAACGATGAATCCAAGAAAATGAGAAAGTCTATGCTCAAACAAAGCTTTCAGGAGTTCTCTATCTCTAAAGAAGAGGGTGTTCATAAAGGCTATGACAGATTTCAAAAGATCCTCAGTCAGCTTAATCAGTTAAAATCTAAACCTGATACTGAGGAATGTAATCTTAAATTCCTTCGTGCCCTACCTCCTTCTTGGAACCAGGTGTCCACTTACTCTCAAGGCAAAGGGGACTTGATGTCACAATTCTCAAATTCGGTCATTTCTTAAATTAAATATGCATCATATTAGTTCATTCATGGCATTTCATTTCACATTTAACGTAATTTTTATATTTAATAAGCGTTATCGCGTGAGTTATTATTTTAAATATTTAATCCGTTACTTTCAAAAATGATCCCGACATATTTTTATACTTACATTAGTTTATAAAAACTATATTTTGAGTTTTCCTAGTGTTTTAAATTTATTTGGAACCTAAATCGTTAAAGTTAAATTATTACGACGTTTTTCTTAAAAATTATTCGATAATTATTTTATCACTCAAATTTCACAAGGAATGTATTTTTACAATTTTTATTACCTCATTACATTCTATTTTGATCTATTAAAAATTTACTTGCACCAAAAATTACCATTTACTTTACAAAGTTATTACTACACCACAT
Source organism: Chrysanthemum lavandulifolium (assembly GCA_022545495.1). Lineage (NCBI taxonomy): Eukaryota > Viridiplantae > Streptophyta > Magnoliopsida > Asterales > Asteraceae > Chrysanthemum > Chrysanthemum lavandulifolium. The sequence goes on from CM040241.1 coordinate 281,431,243, forward strand.
TTCACTTACATTTTCTTACAACTATACAAGTATATACATGAAAAAAAAAAAAAGATATTTTGAGGACACATATCCCCCAAAACCGGCCCTTAGGGGAGGGGGGCATTAAATGATGTATGGAACTTGATTGTTATGATTTACACTCCTACATAAAGTCTTACTTCTTTTATTTTTTCTCATTCATTTCATACTTCACAAGTGTTAGCTAAAAGTTTCTCTCCTTGTTTCTTGCTTCTTCATAACCGGCCATAGAGGATTCTCCAAGGGATCATCGTTTTTTTTTCAAGTCCAAGTGTTTAAACAATCTAGTTTATACTCTTTATTAGGTTTTGAAATAAAAACCAAGAGTGTTTAGGTTTAACCTTGTTCCTTGCACCTCATCATATTAACTAGTAAGCATGTTTCTTTCATTTTTCATGTTTCCTTTTCATTTCATATGTATCTCTTCATTTTTGGTACAAACATGCAAGACATATGTGATTTATACCATTTTTACATGATTTTAGAGTTATATATATATATATTGGACATCCTATAATTATCCCCTTGGTATACTTTGGTCTTGATGATGTTTAGGAACCCATGACACCCTAAGAAGGTGTATGGTAGGATTAGATTAGTTTTGGAGTTGATTTGGAGGGATTAGAATAGGTTTTGTCCGAGAAAAACTATTTTCAATACGTATAAAATAGGTTCTGTCCTTGTTTTGATTTTCTGGAAAAACCGACAGTAGGCACGACTTTTTGGCCTTGAGATTTAGAAAATATACTTTAAAACGAATCCGTGGCCGCTTGAACGGATAAAAACGGAGTTATAACGAAAAAGTTATGGATTTTACAAGTTTGGCGACGAAATATATTATTTTCTGAAATTTCAGCATACTATTTTTACTCTATTCGGGTCAAAAACGAGTCCTAAGCTTCACAAATTATTTCGACTTATCAAAAATATATTAGTATACTTTGATACGAAGCTAAGGACGTATTATACGTAGGAAACGGATTTGAAACGACAAAGATATGCACTTTTCATAAAATTTCCGTAACTATTATTTTACGAAAAACTATATTATTTTTACGATACAAGTGTTACGTTAATTGAATCGACTATGTTTGAGGTTGTTTTATCAACGATGTGGAACTTTTGAAGCGAAATGTCTTCTAACAAAATTAAGATCACCGAGCATATTTTTCAAAGCGACAAACCGTTTGTATAAGCGGAGTTTTAATAAATTAATTACGGTTGCTCAAACTTGGCGAAACTCATTTTAACCAACAATTAGACAAAATCACCATCTTTAACCCTTATTATCTTTATGTTCGAGACCTCGATGATGAAAACTCTGAACTGAAACTTCTAGATTTCGATACAAACTTTCCAAAACCGTCGAGTTCGTTCTCTAACGATCGACGTACACCATTTACGACTAGTTTTTCGAGCCATTTTGTTAATTTCATAAAATTCCGGCGACATTGTTTTGCTGACGAAAAGTGAAAATTTCACCATAAATCATTATAAAACCATTGTAGGATGACATTTTGACGTAAATACTTGTAAAGTCATTTTGAATGGTCAAGGCGTCAAAAGAGTATTTTTCGACGATAAGTATTATTTTCAAAACTCGCAAATGGTATAAATAACATACTGAAATGCATGCATAACATTACATTGCAACTCATTGCATATCATATCATTCATAATAGGTCGGTTTCGGATTCACGCTACATTTCGTGTAACCACTTTTGTCATCGCATTTGTTCATCAAGTGAGTAATCACATCCCCTTTTTACCGTTTTAATATATTTTGGGGCGAAATGCATGAACCATACTTGAATTAAATTGATTCTTACTTTTGTGAACTCTTTTGACTAGAACTTGTGAACTCGAATCAAATCCTTGAACTTATTACGAATTTAGGACTTGTTGGAATTTATTGAACCACACATGTTAGGACCTTGACCTAAAGTCTCCCATGTTCGGAGCATCCTTATAAAGTCTCCCATGTTCGGAGCATCCTTATAAAGTCTCCCATGTTCGGAGCATCCTTATAAAGTCTCCCATGTTCGGAGCATCCTTTTAAAGCCTCCCCGGTCCGGAGCAGAATGTCTCCCTATGGGAACGGAGCATTTTCAATCTAAGTCTCCCTTGTTCGGAGCATATCTTTGGGAAGTGGCACCCAGTGTATCTTTGGGAAGAGGCACCCAACATAACTTTGGGTAGTGGCACCCACTTAATTTGGTTTCATCAAGAGCATCCACGAATTATTATATACTTGGTACTATATTGTGAACTATTATGACCACTTATACTTGACTACTTGACGCGATATATTTTGTGCAATGGGTTGTGTACACACAGGTTGCAAGTTTTGTATGGGCGGAACTTGGACCTGAGTGGATACACAATGCCTTTGCTTTGTGGACTATTTTCGATGACCGAAATCTTTGACTCTTTCATGCGAGTTTTCTTATTTTACTAAACATGTTTACTCACCAACTATTTTCATAGTTGACCGCTTTTTCTCTCATGCATTTCGTGTGATCGTTACTACGCTTTTTCTACCAAGTCTTGCATAATGAAGTTTTCACTTGTCAATATAAATCATTATGTAATAGAACGAAATATTTTGGGAACTAAACTTTGTAATATATTTGCCGATGACGGCTAAACTAGTATTGTAATGGCGTATTATTTCTTTTTAATCTTAACGTTGGTATGTTCTATTATCTTGTGCTTATGTTCCTTCCGTTACACCTCGTATTTCCGCCTCCCATGTGGGTGTGATGATTGGTACCAGAGCCAAAGGTTATAGAGAATGCCGATTTTCAAAATAAAATCACACTATAACCGAATAAATTTTTTTTTGTATATTATTTTATTAAACATTGAACACCATTCGAGTCAACTAGTCCTATCGTTGCATCGTTACTCATAAATTATACATAGCCCGATCAACTATGTCTAATTTATGAAGAACCATGCAATGATAAGAAGAATAATTTTAAATCATGTTTAGTCGAGTCTTTTGAGTCTGGTCACTGAAGTTGCATTGTTCGGTGGGTATGCATAGCATGTTTTTACGTTCACGTCTACATTACCGTACCTTGTTCATATCTTCTCTTTTCCATCTTTCGACTTGTTAGACATAGCATGCCCCGATCCCGCCATATTTCGATCACTATAACACACATTACCACCGTTCTACACCTCATCGACTTTGTTCGAATGTCGTTTACTCAACCCGATGTTTTGGTCCTTTGTGGGATCATGGTCGCAAGAAACACACGCTCGGAGGTAGCAACAACGGCAACCCAAACAACAATGACGATCCAAACAACAACGCTGCTGGAATAGCGGATCTACTCACTCAAATTATAACACATCTCGATGCTAGACGAACCAACAACGGAGAAGGTACTTCAACCGGGGTCAAGGATGCGGCGAGACCGAATCAAGAAACAAGAGGCAACGAATAACTCGTAACTATGGGCGACTACCGGGAGCGCAAAGGATATGCAGTCCACATCCTTTGTGTACTCGATGTAATTATCATCACTCAGAGATCGCCAAGGTGCGACAAATGTGGATGACGGGCCACTTCGCGCGAAATTGCTCAAACAGAATCGAAATCAAGGACGGAGAAAAGCATGTTACGAGTGTGGAAGTCTAGATCACCTTCGCAATACCGCCCAAAGTGAAAAGAACTCCCAATCAAGGAGGTAATCGTCCAAACTGGCGTTGGCAATAGAAGGCCCACAAGATCGAACATTGAAATTCCTCCCGCACGTGGTCGAGCATTCTATCTGGGCACCGAGGAAGCCCGCAACGCGTAACGGGTACATTCTTGTGAACAACCACTTTATTTCTGTACAACATGATTTTGAGTGCATAACTTCCTTCCAATTCTTACCACGTTCACGACCTTGATTAATTTGAGACCTATCGGTATCGACCTTAGTTGTTATATATTTTGTTGATTTGATTTGATTGTGTAAGCAAATCGAATATCGAGCGGATCTTTCAAAAGACTTCATTCAAGGATGTTGAATCCTACCTTTCTAACAACTTGTTTCCTAGCTTGATCTAGTAACAGTTCTTGTTTGATGAGTTGCGAAAATCAAGCTAAGAGACAGGTTTACTCAAGTCGGTTTAGTTTAATCTCATGACAGTTCTTGTTTGATGAGTTGTGAGATTAAATTAGAATCGACTACCTAAAGGTCTTTTGAGAGCTACGTTCGATATTGGGTAAGGTTACCCTATCAAATCTAATCACGGGCACGTACTTAGTTGAATGGGAACCCATGCGCATGGGCATTGATATGATCATTTAGACTGCTCGCATGAAAGCATGAACTTTTAGAACTCTTGTCGAGGTTCGGACTATAGTATCGTTAATCGAATCACGAGGACGTGATTTACCGACATGGGAAGAATGTCACAATTCTCAAATTCGGTCATTTCTTAAATTAAATATGCATCATATTAGTTCATTCATGGCATTTCATTTCACATTTAACGCGTAATTTTATATTTAATAAACGTTATCGCGTGAGTTATTATTTTAAATATTTAATCCGTTACTTTCAAAATGATCCCGACATATTTTTATACTTACATTAGTTTATAAAAACTATATTTTGAGTTTTCCTAGTGTTTTAAATTTATTTGGAACCTAAATCGTTAAAGTTAAATTATTACGACGTTTTTCTTAAAAATTATTCGATAATTATTTTATCACTCAAATTTCACAAGGAATGTATTTTACAATTTTATTACCTCATTACATTCTATTTTGATCTATTAAAATTTACTTGCACCAAAATTACCATTTACTTTACAAAGTTATTACTACACCACATTTCACTTACATTTTCTTACAACTATACAAGTATATACATGAAAAAAAAATATATTTTGAGGACACATATCCCCAAAACCGCCCTTAGGGGGGGGGCATTAAATGATGTATGGAACTTGATTGTTATGATTTACACTCCTACATAAAGTCTTACTTCTTTTTTTTCTCATTCATTTCATACTTCACAAGTGTTAGCTAAAAGTTTCTCTCCTTGTTTCTTGCTTCTTCATAACCGGCCATAGAGGATTCTCCAAGGGATCATCGTTTTTTTTTCAAGTCCAAGTGTTTAAACAATCTAGTTTATACTCTTTATTAGGTTTTGAAATAAAAACCAAGAGTGTTTAGGTTTAACCTTGTTCCTTGCACCTCATCATATTAACTAGTAAGCATGTTTCTTTCATTTTTCATGTTTCCTTTTCATTTCATATGTATCTCTTCATTTTTGGTACAAACATGCAAGACATATGTGATTTATACCATTTTTACATGATTTTAGAGTTATATATATATATATATTGGACATCCTATAATTATCCCCTTGGTATACTTTGGTCTTGATGATGTTTAGGAACCCATGACACCCTAAGAAGGTGTATGGTAGGATTAGATTAGTTTTGGAGTTGATTTGGAGGGATTAGAATAGGTTTTGTCCGAGAAAACTATTTTCAATACGTATAAAATAGGTTCTGTCCTTGTTTTGATTTTCGGAAAACCGACAGTAGGCACGACTTTTGGCCTTGAGATTTAGAAAATATACTTTAAAACGAATCCGTGGCCGCTTGAACGGATAAAACGGAGTTATAACGAAAAGTTATGGATTTTACAAGTTTGGCGATTTAAATATATTATTTTCCTAAATTTCAGATACTATTTTACTCTATTCGGGTCAAAAACGAGTCCTAAGCTTCACAAATTATTTCGACTTATCAAAAATATATTAGTATACTTTGATACGAAGCTAAGGACGTATTATACGTAGGAAACGGATTTGAAACGACAAAGATATGCACTTTTTCATAAAATTTCCGTAACTATTATTTTCTGAAAAACTATATTATTTTTACGATACAAGTGTTACGTTAGCTGAATCGACTATGTTTGAGGCTGTTTTTAACGATGTGGAACTTTTTGAAACGAAATGTCTTCTAACAAAATTAAGATCACCGAGCATATTTTTCAAAACGACAAACCGTTTGTATAGCGGAGTTTTAATAAATTAATTACGGTTGCTCAAACTTGGCCGAAACTCATTTTTAACCAACAATTAGACAAAATCACCATCTTTAACCCTTATTATCTTTATGTTCGAGACCTCGATGACGAAAACTCCTGAACTGAAACTTCTAGATTTCGATACAAACTTTCCAAAACCGCCGAGTTCGTTCTCTAACGATCGACGTACACCATTTTACGACTAGTTTTTCGGAGCCATTTTTGTTAATTTCATAAAAATTCCGACGACATTGTTTTGCGACGAAAAGTGAAAATTTCACCATAAATCATTATAAAACCATTGTAGGATGACATTTTGACGTAAATACTTGTAAAGTCATTTTTGAATGGTCAAGACGTCAAAAGAGTATTTTTCGACGATAAGTATTATTTTCAAAACTCGCAAATGGTATAAATAACATACGAAATGCATGCATAACATTACATTGCAACTCATTGCATATCATATCATTCATAATAGGTCGGTTTGGATTCACGCTACATTTCGGTGTAACCACTTTTGTCATCGCATTTGTTCATCAAGTGAGTAATCACATCCCCTTTTACCGCTTTTAATATATTTTGGGGCTAAATGCATGAACCATACTTGAATTAAATTGATTCTTACTTTTGTGAACTCTTTGACTAGAACTTGTGAACTCGAATCAAATCCTTGAACTTATTACGAATTTAGGACTTGTTGGAATTTATTGAACCACACATGTTAGGACCTTGACCTAAAGTCTCCCATGTTCGGAGCATCCTTATAAAGTCTCCCATGTTCGGAGCATCCTTATAAAGTCTCCCATGTTCGGAGCATCCTTATAAAGTCTCCCATGTTCGGAGCATCCTTTTAAAGCCTCCCCGGTCCGGAGCAGAATGTCTCCCTATGGGAACGGAGCATTTTCAATCTAAGTCTCCCTTGTTCGGAGCATATCTTTGGGAAGTGGCACCCAGTGTATCTTTGGGAAGAGGCACCCAACATAACTTTGGGTAGTGGCACCCAGCTTAATTTGGTTTCATCAGTAGCATCCCTGAATTATTATATACTTGGTACTATATTGTGAACTATTATGACCACTTATACTTGACTACTTGACGCGATATATTTTGTGCAATGGGTTGTGTACACACAGGTTGCAAGTTTTGTATGGGCGGAACTTGGAACTGAGTGGATACACAATGCCTTTGCTTTGTGGACTATTTTCGATGACCGAAATCTTTGACTCTTTCATGCGAGTTTTCTTATTTTACTAAACATGTTTACTCACCAACTATTTTCATAGTTGACCCGTTTTTCTCTCATGCATTTCAGGTGATCGTTACTACGCTTTTTCTACCAAGTCTTGCATAATGAAGTTTTCACTTGTCAATATAAATCATTATGTAATAGAACGAAATATTTTGGGAACTAAACTTTGTAATATATTTGCCGATGACGGCTAAACTAGTATTGTAATGGCGTATTATTTCTTTTTAATCTTAACGTTGGTATGTTCTATTATCTTGTGCTTATGTTCCTCCGTTACACTCGTATTTCCGCCTCCGAGGGTGTGACACTTGACTACATAAGCTTTGATGATCTATACAATAAGTCAAGTCTCTTGAGTTTGACATCAAGGGTCACTCTACCTTTCTCATGCTCCATCACACTGCCTTTGTTGGTGCTACCAGTGGAAACACAATGGTAACATATGTCGATATTCCCACTTCTTCATCGCCAGATCCAGAACACATAAATCTTCTACAAGAAAATCAAAGACTAATTCGTGATGAAGATGTTCTCTACTCCTTTGTTGTTTGAAGTCAAGATCAACAACAGTTGACCTATGAAGACTTTGAACAAGTTGATAAATGGGATATGGAGGAGATGGATCTTAAGTGGCAGATGGCTATGCTTGCTGTGAAAGTCAAGAGGTATGAAGAGGGCTCTGGTAGAAAGTTTGGTTACAAAGGAAAAGAATCTGCTAGGTTTGACAGGAAGAAGATCAGATGCTTTGAATGCAACCAACTTGGTCACTTTGCCAGAGAATATCCTAATAGGAAGGGAGGTGACAGGAGTAAATATAATGCTTACAAGATCAAGGAAGCTGAGGAGGTGAAGCCTGCAGCCTTGCTGTCACTGGAGAACAGAGTTGACTGGGATGATCATGTGAATGATGGTGAGGATGAAGAGCCTCAAATTGACTTGTTGTCGACATCACTGGAGAAATTGCAATGATGGGTATCACTTCTCGGTGCACAGCTTGCATATTTGGTTGCGTGACTCAATATGATGCTCTTAAGTGTGACTTTAATGATGTTAATGATAAATATAAAGAGCTTTTATACAAGTTCAGCCTATAAGAAAACAAAGAAAGCTTTAGAAAACAAAAGGTCCGGTATGAACAAAACCAATTGGCTCTTGAGGAGAAAATAAATGTTTTACAAAGAGATTTAGATAACAGCACAAATAAGTTAAAATTTAATATAAAAAAATATATAAAGGCTGTAGCTGAAAAAGAGGATCTTAAAGCTAGTTTAGATTCAGAGGTGGCTAGACATAATCAGTGGCAAGAACAAGCTAAAAACTTAGATAAACTGTGGAATAGCTCTATGTCTGTTAAAACAAAAATGGGTTTAGGATTCAAAGACTATATTAATCCAGATGCAGTTTACAACCCAAATGAATATAGTGTGTTTAATCCTATCACTGATGAAGAAGAAGAAAAATATAGAAAACCTGTTATGTTTTTAAAACAAGGTGAAATGCATAATGTTCCTTCTTCTATAAATGGTCTTGTTAAGCCACCCAATCCAGACTCTGACTCAGATGAATCACAAATGTCTTATGGTCCAAAGTCTAATGACTTATCAGACACTGGCAGTGAGTCTAACACTTTTGTCTCTTCTTCTTCCAGGACTTTAGAGACTCAATCTAAAGAATATGACAGCTGTGATTCAAATGAAGAGTCCTTAAAGTCTGCCTCTCCTAAGCCTTTACAAGTCCCTCAAGCCCCAAGGGTTGCTGTTCAAGAATCTTTTTCAAAGACAGCTCTTTCTAGAAACATTTCTTGTTCTGTTGATTTTGTTAAAAACAATTCTGATTTTGGTTGTGGTTTGAATAATTTTGTTTGTGATAAGACTGTTCCTGTTTTGAACAAGCAATTTAAGAAGAAATCATGTTTTGTTTGTGGGAGTGTATTTCATCTTATTAAGGATTGTGATTATTATGAGAAAAACATGAATATGTGCACTAATCAACAGAGATATAATAATGTATGGACTGATGTGGCCAACATACCTCCATTTGTTCCCAATGGAACTTATATGAGGACCAGTAGAATCAATTCTCCGGTAGATCGCCATACTCGTAAACCGATTGTCACGACAGCCATCTTTTTATTGGACGAGAAATGATAATAGACAATTGCACAGACCTACAAGCTCTTATTTTCAAAACGATTATAGGCCTGTGAAAACTGACTTTTTCCAACAAAGGGGGGCAAGGAGGACATCACTGTTAAGCCTCGGCGAGTTGTTCTTGGAGACCCATCGACCATCTAATATGCAAGGGTCCAAGAACAATAGTGGATCTCATCAATCGGCAGGTTTATCATATAAGATCCATTATGTGCCCAAGTCGTTGATGACTTGGGTCTCCATGATATATAATGTTGTTGTATATTCTCTTTGTGTAGGATGATCCTCTTTCCAATAAAGATTTAGGTATTGTTGATAGTGGTTGTTCTAGGAGTATGACAGGGATCAGAGACAGGCTTCATGATTTTGTTGATATTCGTGGAGGAACTGTTACTTTTGGTGGAGGAGATGGGAAAATCACCGGAAGGGTACTATTAGAACTACTCAACTGGACTTTGAGAATGTATACTATGTGGAGGCATTGAGGAATTTCAATCTATTTTCGTGTCCCAAATTTGTGACAAGAAAACTTTGTGCTCTTCATCGACATCGAATGTTTGGTTCTTTCTAAAGATTTCCAACTACCTAATGACAACAAATTCTTCGAAGGTACCAAGGAAACACAATCTTTACACATTCAATCTCAATGATGTCCAGTCTGCTGGAGATTTAGCTTGCTTAGTGGCCAAAGCATCCTTGGATGAATCTAACAAATGGCATAGAAGGATGGCTCATGTGAACTTCAAAACAATCAACAAGCTAGCTAAACTTGATTGGTTAATGGACCGCTTCCAAAGTCTTTACCAATGAGCATAACTGTGGCTCGCAACAAGGGCAAACAACATAAGACTTCATTTAAGCCCATCATCTGTCGTAACCATTTCGAGCCTTTGCGCCTTCTTCATATGGATCTGCTTGGTCCTACATCTATCGAAGCATTGATCACAAATACTATTGTTTGGTGGTGATCGATGATTATAGTCGATATAGTTGGGTTTTCTTCTTGGGGACTAAGGATGAAACATTCCAGCTTCTTCAAGACTTTATTGCCCCGTGGAGAATCGCTTGAACAAGAAGGTTAAATCCATTAGGTGTGATAATGGGATAGAGTTTAAGAATGCTAAATTGATTGATCTCGTATAAGAAGGGGATTAAAAGGGACTACAAGATTGCTGTGACTCCACAACAAAATGGAGTTGCTGAAAGGAAAAACAGGACCCTTATTGAAGCAGCAAGATCCATGCTTGCTTATTCAAAGTTGCCTACCATGTTTTGGACTGAAGCAGTTAGCACTGCATGTTATGTCTTGAACAGGGTTTCCATCACAAATCCTCATAAAAGGACACCTTATGAACTTCTGTCTGGCAAGATTCCTACCATTAGTCATCTTAGGCCTTTTGGTTGTCATGTCACCATTCTTAATACTAGTGATCAGTTGGGCAAGTTTGATGGGAAAGCTGATAAAGGATATGTTGTAGGCTATTCAGCTCATAGTAGAGCTTATAGAGTATATAATCTCTCCACAAAGAGGGTTGAAGAAACTCTAAATCTTAACTTTCTGGAGAACAAGCTCAATGTTCAGGGTGCTGGTCAAGAATGGTACTTTGATTTGGATTATCTAACTGACCATTTGGGTTATACTCGTTATAAATCAAACATTTCTGCAGAACTCCCAGAGGTTACCACTGACATTGCAGGTTCTTCAGCTGATGAGTCTGATTCAGAGACTGATGAACAAGTTATGCTTGTTCCCTCTTTCCTCTAACCACTTTTCGTGTACTAAGAACTCACTGCTCATGATGTGTCTTCCAAGGATATGGGCTATGCGAGAAGACCTAGTGAAGCTCCAACGCTAAGAACATGCACTACGTAAGAAGTTTAAAAGTTTGGTTATGAATTCTCCAAGGAAACAGAGGCACTTTTAAAACAGGCAACTGATGAGGCCCGAAGGAACTTTGATGCCGCTGACAATGTGTATGTTTCCCCTGGTAATGCAACTGCTCCCGCTGATAATGGACTGGGTGCTGCTGATTTAGTTCCCACTGAGACTCCCACCAGATTTGCCACTCCATCTGATTTAGAAAATTCACAGCACTCTACCTCTGAATTGGATGGCATTCATCATCAGTCAAGAGCAGGCATTTTTGACTCTTCTTCTTATGATGATGACTATGGTGAAACACTTAACAATCTGGCCTCTACTGTGGATGTTAGTCCTAATGTCACAAAAAGGATCAACACAGTTCATCCACAATCCCTTATTATTGGTGATCCTACTTCCACTGTTCAAACTCGAAGCAGGGCTAAGAAAACATCATTTGGTGAATCAGCTTTTCTTAGTTATATAAGGGTTCAACATAGGAATAACCATATAGACTATCAACATTGTCTATTTGATTGTTTCTTATCTCAAGTTGAACCTACTAGTATTTCACAAGCACTTGGAAATGAGGATTGGGTAGCTGCTATGCAAGAGGAAATGCAACAATTTTTGAATCAAAATGTATGGGAACTTGTTGATTTGCCTCCTGGTAAATATGCTATTGGAACTAAATGGATTCTCAAATTTAAAAGGGATGCAAGGGGTATTGTGGTTAGGAACAAGGCTAGGTTGGTTGCTCAGGGTCATAGACAAGAGGAGGGTATTGATTATGATGAGGTTTTTGCTCCTGTTGCAAGAGTGTAAGCCATCAGACTTTTCTTGGCCTTTGCCTCCTACATGGGCTTTATGGTCTATCAGATGGATGTGAAGAGTGCATTTTTGTATGGTGAGATTGAAGAGGAAGTATATGTCACTCAAATTTAAAGGATTTATGGACCCTCATCATCCGTGATATGGTCTACAAGGTGGTCAAGGCACTATATGGATTACATCGTGCACCTAGGGCTTAGTATGCTGGGCTTTCTTCATTCCTCTTCAAACATGGTTATAGAAGAGGTGCTATTGATAAGACTCTCTTTATCAAAAGAGCACAAAGGATATCATTCTTGTGCAAGTATATGTGGATGATATTATCTTTGGTTCTACCAAAGAAGCCCGTGCGTAGAATTTGAAGATCCGATGAAAAGTGAGTTTGAGATGAGTGCCATGGGTGAGCTTACTTTCTTTTGGGCTTACAAGTGCAGTAAATCGATGGCATTTTCATTCATCAAGAGAAGTATGCATGATATCCTCAAGAAGTTTGATATGGAACTTGTTAGGACCGCTACTACACCATATGAGGCTCCTAAGGCTAAGTCAAACAATGATCCATATCCCGCTATTAATGTGCATCTCTACAGATCCATGATTGGATCTCTTATGTATTTGACTGCCTCTAGGCCTGACATCATGTTTGCAATCAGTGCTTGTTCTAGGCATCAAGTCACACCTTTGACTTCTCATTTGACTGCTGTCAAAAAGATTTTCAAGTATCTCAAGGGCCAACCAAAATTGGGTCTTTGGTATCCTAGAGAATCTCCATTTGAGTTGGAAGCTTATAGTGACAGTGACTATGTTGGTGCTAACTTTGATCGAAAGTCTACAACTGGGGGTTGTCAGTTCTTGGGGAGGAGATTGATTTCTTGGCAATGTAAGAAGCAGACCATAGTGGCTACATCTTCTATCGGTCGACTATGTTGTCGCCGCTAGTTGTTGTGGTCGTACTTTGGATTCAAAACCAATTATTGGATTATGGGTTCAATTTTATGAACACTAAAATCTTTATAGATAATCAAAGTACTATCTCGTATTGTCAAAAACTCGTGTTTCATCAAAGAACTAAGCACATTGAAATTCGACACCACTTTATCGTAGATGCTAATGAAAACACCTTATTCAAGTGGTTAAAATACATACCGATGAAAATGTTGCCGATTTATTAACAAAAGCTTTTGAAGGACCCAGATTTCAATATTTGATTGTTAATATAGGCATGATCAACCCCTGATTGTTGTGTTTTAGGGGAGGATTGTGGCCTAAGGGGAGGATTGTGGTTTAAGGGGAGGTTTCTTTGATGTATAGTATTTGTAAATTTATGTATATTATGTTTGTTTTGATGTACATATTTTTGATTTTATGTATATATCTGTATATATTGTTTTGCATTCTTTGTGCTCTTCTAACCATTATGCAGATCTAAGTTCAAACACACAATCATGGGAATCAGATGTCTAAGTCAGAAGGAACAAGTGTTTATTCATTTAAACAAACTGCATTCACAGATGCAGGGACATCATTACAGACATTGAACATTACAAACAAGACCTAGACACTACATTCCTTCATCCTTTGAACTCTAGATCAAAGCTTCTCTCATCAAGGCCTCCTCTCTGGCCTTATGTTTCCCCACTGTGGCATCCTGTGATGCTCTCTTCCCCTCCTATCCATCCATTCCCACACTGGCGCGCACCAAGACCCATCACCGTGGTTCTTCTCGTGGATTAGATGTGGAGGGTCGGGGTCCGGAATTGGTGCACTTGGTGGTAGCACCGCAAGAGGAGCAACTGTCATGGATCTAGTGTTGTGAGGCTCAGAGGTTGGATCATTCACTTCATCGCCGAGTCTTCTTGCATATCCCTAAGCTCAAGACTTGATACCTCAACCTCATTATGAGGAGGGTTGGGAACTTCTTCCTCCAAGAAGTATAGTAGAAGGGGATTGATAAGAAGATGGTCTCGAGATGTAGGTGATGTCATGGAAGCACCGTGGGAAATAGTTTAACCAATGGGGTTCATTGGGTTCACCGTCTGATGATGAAAGGTCCACCGGATGGTCAGGGTGAATTGTTCATGGTTCTATGTGTTGGTTTTGTGCTTTAGGTTTAGAAGGATGTGTGTATTTCACTGCGATGGGGTTAGGTTTTATAGTAGTTTTGGAATATTTGGTCAAGAAAAGATATGGTAAATATTGATGGTTGGAATTTGGATCGCTAAAAGTTCTCGTGGAGACAGCTTTCAGATCAGCATGGGTCAAAGATTTGATTTGATTCTCTTTTTGTTGCCGCTGATATTGTACTGAATTCCTCTGATGAGCTATGGTTTCTACCTATTTTCAGTCTCATGATGTTTTTGCAGCTGGGATGTTCTTACTTGGGGATTTACAAGTGTTATTTGATTCAGCTTCTGAGACTGGGAAAGGTTATCGAATATGGGAGAATCAGCATAATTGGGAGGTCTATCAGTGGACATTTTACCCTTTGTCAAATGTTCATGTGATGCAGACTTGGGATGGAGTGTATGTTTACATGTTAACTGATGTGGATTATCCACTCTCTGGGAGGTTAATGGCACAAATGTTATCCAATCAGTTAGTCTTTTCTACAGCTCCAGTTGGAAATGATATGACATATGCAGAGCAACTTGTCAAAAGGATCAAGGATAAGTTACTTGTCGATCTCAATAAACTTCTATGTGATTGACGGTATTGGTATTATGTGTGTTGTATATTTATTTCTTTTCTTTATGGTTTGTTCTTTGTTTTTATTATTTTTTTTGTGTTAAAAAAAAAAAAAAAAAAAAAAAAAAAAAACTTGTATATGTCTTGTTTGTTTTTCTATCTTGAGGATCATGTTGTACATTTGAGTTTCATATGGTTTTAACTCACCATGTCCTTTGGGGCTAAGGGTTAACTTACTATGGGGTACACCGTAAGTATTCTCAACTGTTGATAGCTACCGATTTGCTCAAAATCGAGGGTTATCAATGTACCGGTCTCACACACCAAACATTGGCTACCCATGAGCAAACGGCTCGGTAAAGAGATGTCAACCATGGATGGTTGACAACTTGCCAATAAGCTGTATGGTGCTCAACTCACCATGTCCTCATAGATGAAGAGTTGGCTAGCCCACAAGTTCATGGCTTGTGGTAAAGGCTGTGGAACACCATGACTAGTCCTGAGTTAAACGGCTCCAGGTAAAGACAATTCAAATCCGTTAATGGCTGTGATGGTTTGCCAAAAACCATTAGGGTGTTCCAACACACCATTGATTCAAGTTCTAAGTGTTGGACTGGTTATTGGTTCACCAGGGTGATGACATAATTCCACTTAAGAATCAGCTAGCCCAAGAGTGAGTAGCTACTTGGTAAAGGCTTCTCCAATCTACTCTGGTTACTGATGCTGCTGGTTCTCATTGCTACCTCTCTAGGAGTTGCTGATGGGATCTTGGACTTCATTGCAGTTCTGGTGGTTCTAGGTGTTCTGCTGGTGCTTTATTCTTGTTTCAGTTGCTGCTTTGCTCAATCCTCTTGGTTGCTAAAGATCTATCTGGAAACTTGAAGTTAACAAAGTCAAATTCAAGTTTAGGGGAAGATTGTTAGGAATTTTGTAAACAGCTTGGTTTCCGATAGGGTTCCCGCGATAGTTATTTTATTTCACCGATAGAATGGTTTCACGATAGTGTGCGCTTCCTATGATAGTTATTTTGTTATCATGGATATGTAGTTTCCGCTTTCTTAGTATATTAGTTGTGATATGCTTGAGTTAAAATAGAATAGATAGAGCATATCTTTTGAGTGTTTAGCAAGTCGCATTAGTGTTTCTTGTGCTATAAAAGAAACATGCGGTTAGGGTTTTATGTACGCCTTTGACAACATCAATAGTGAATTAATTTAGATCCATAGAGAACAAGTTATTGTGTTTATCGCCTTCTTTAGTTTTGTATTTATTTTCCGCATAAGTACAATTCTTGCAAAGGTTCTCCTTAGTTGTTTTGTGATTACACAGATGCCTATAATCATTCTAGGCTCAGAAGATCTACCCGGACTATGCCCTAACAGCTTTGTTTATCCAATCTATCACCATGTTTCATCTATGTTTGATTGTTTGTTTGTGTTCTTGCTTATCTATCATGCGAACTAAATTAATTAGTGTTTGCTTAGATCCAATGAAACCTAGTTATTGATTATTTTAGGTTATATCTTGTTCAAATTGGTAGATGCTAGAGTAAGGAAACCGGCTTCTTCTTTAATTGTTATGGGCTCGAACGTCCTAAATAGCATAAAGCCTTAGATTGCACTTTAGGCCATCGCTGTGTTTATCGCGCGAGTTATAGCTTAAGGATAATAGGATATTCGGGAGATACATTGGTAATTGGCGATCCCATGTGTTCTAGAGGAGAGTTACGATTCATAAAATTAGGAATTAGGCACCACCCTATGACTAACACGGAATACAACGATTAATTAGGATAAAGATGTGACAATTCAACCGACCAATAAAAGATAACTAGGAGTAAGAAAATCTAAGTGAGCACACTTTTAATTATCATAAGAAACACACTCATTCGATCCATTACTTTTATTTAGTTTAATTAGTTTTAATAGTTTAGTTGGTAAAATTATCAAACCCCACTCTTCAAACCACTTAGATTTTACTTGCTTTCATAAAAAAACATAAAAGACTAAAAGAATCATCCTCACCTCACCATTTCGTCATACATCTCTACTAGCATCTCTATTCCCTGAGAGAACGATCAACCCCCGGGCTTGCCCATACTACACCGCAACGACAGTACGCCTGAGTGGGTCGTAAAGCTTGCTTGCAGAAAAAGAAGTCTTTCGACCCCGTACCACGCATCAAGCAATGGTTGATAGGAAGGTGATAATCCACCATCAACAACGATCCACCACAAAACCCTAACCCTAAGGCTGGGCACAGTCGATCGGTCGGCTGATATTTTGCTCGGTCATCACCATTGTGGCCAAAAGGTCACCATCTGTCGTCGGTCGAGGTTTTGGAGAGAAGGGTTGAAATTATGACCGATTATTACACACACAAAAATCCAAAAAAAAGTATCCATTTGATATTTTTTAAAAAATAAATAAATAAAAAAACAAAACAACTTTACCACTTTACAACCTTATAAATACCAACCTCAAACACACTTCTAAACACACAATTTCAAACAACATTTCTATCAATACCTTCAAACACATTCTCTTAATTATGTCTTACGAGCTATTTTTTGGTTCTTCGTCTTCCGACGATGATGAAGAAGTTATGAGTCAGTTTACGGAGTTTGCTTGGAATGTGTACAATGCGTCACAGCCAAAAGTTCGATGAAAGTACATACGTAGGGATCCTGATGGTGCTCATAATCGCTTAGTGGCGACATACTTCTCCAAAACCCGCGGTATGACGCAAGAACATTCCGCCGGCGGTTTCGAATGAGCCGAGAACTATTCACACAAATTGTTCTGAGGTAACCGATTATTCTCTTTATTTTCAACAAACTTCGATGCTAGGGCATACCGGTATTAGCCTATTGGTAAAGTGTATTGCGGCAATTAGTCAATCGGGATACGCGTCGCTCGTGATTCTCTTGACGAGACTCTGCAAGTGGTTGCAACAACATCCCGTGAATGTCTCCGTAAGTTTTGTAAGGCTATCATGTAGTTATATGGTGCTGAGTTTTTGCGAAAGCCCACGTATTCTGACCTTGAAATATTATATGCTCATCACGAGCATAAGCATGAGTTTCCTGGGATGATGTGAAGCATTGATTGTACAAGCTCGGAGTGGGAGAATTGCCCAAATAGTTTGACAGTCAATATGCTAGAGGTGATCACGGGTCACATCCATTCATTTTATCGAAGCGGTCCTCTCAAGATTTATGGATTTGGCATGCATTCTTTGGTGTCTTCGGATGAATAACGACGTAAACGCTTTTATATCGCTCCCCGCTTTCGGTGATATCAAATCTGGGAGAGCACCGGACCTTGAATTCAAGGTTAACGATATACCTTATAAAAGGAGATATTATCTTACTGACCAGATATATCCACAATGGTCCGTTCTTATTAAGTCCATTTTAAATCCTCCCATGGGTGATGATAAAAGAATATTGTAAAAGATGAAGCACGAAGCAGCAAGGAAAGATGTGGAATGAGCTTTTGGTGTGTTGAAGAAGAAGTGCAAAATGCTTAAAGTTTCGGCTCGAGGGTCAGATAAACAGATCTCCAAGATATTGTGTATATATGTATCATATTACATAATATGATCATTCAACACAAGGAGCGGGGGATATGTCCTACATGGTTCGAAGATGAAGGCCACCGTGATCATGATCCCTTAAGATCGCATGAAGAATCGTTAGTAGTTACTCAGGAGCTAATAGATTTATCAACTCATCTACACTTAAAATCTAATTGAACACATTTGGAGAAATCGTAGAAATCAAGTCAATCAAGAAAATGAAGACGAAGACGCAAGTGATGATGATGATGAAGAATTTTTGTAATGTTTTTAATGTTATTTGAATAATTTACGTAATGTTTTTAATGTTTATTTGAATAACTTATGTAATGTTTTTATTTTTAATGAATTTTAAATTTGTTATTAAAATATTTGAATAAAAAAAAATTAACTTGATCACGAGGCAATTTTGTCGTGTCTGCAAAGTTGATATGACAGGTCTCATCACGACCGTGCCCAGCCTAATAACCATCAATCAAAAACTGAGCTACTTAAACTAATATGCACAACAATTAAGTCAAAACCCAGATGGGAAACCTCAATTTTATCCGATTTCCCCGGTATCAGTTTCGTCGATACCGCATTCTTGAAACAACTCGTTTTATGTCAAGATAATGTCTTTTTCTCACTTAGGTCGTTGTATTGGCTCAATTTCAGGTTTCAGTATGTGCCCGATAAAACGCTTTTGTGGGTTTGTCTTTAATGAGCTTATTAATCATAATGCTGCTAAAGCGGCGAAAAAATTTATTGACTTTACGTGTTTTATGCATGGAAATGCTAGTTTGGAGTCATATGTGAAATGTTTGTGTCAATGTGGGATGCTTGAGGATGCATTGCACTTGTTCGATGAAATGAAAAGAACGAGATTACCCTACATTAGAAACGTGGAATGTTGTTTTGAGGCGCTGTGTTAAAGTCAGGTGGGCGGATGTTGTGTGGGAGTTGTATGGTGAAATGATGGAACTCGTGTTGTGGCGGATGTTGAGACGGTTGATTGTTTGATACGCTGCTTTGTTTGGATGGGAATGTGACGAAAGGGTATGAAGTTCTTAGATGATGTTGGACGATGGGTATGTTCCGAATAAAGTTGTTTTGATAATTTATTGTTTAAGTTTATTTTGGATAGAAGTATAGTAGATTATCGGCGCTTTTGCATATTATGATTGCTAAAGGCGTTGATCCCGATTTATATACTTATCAACAAATTATACATGGGTTGTGTTTAAGAAGAATGCAACGTGAAGGGTTGCGTATGTTTAATGACCTTAAGGATCGAGGGTATGCACTGATAAGATTATGTACACGACGATGATTCATGGTTTGTGTAAAATTAAGTGGCTTGGGGATGCTAGGAAGTTATTGTTTGAGATGATTGAGAAGGAATCAACCTAATGAGTACCCATATAACACAATCATTTATGGGTACTTTAAAGTTGGCGATGTAAACGAGGCGCTAAATCTTTACAACGAGATGCAAACTAGTGGTTATAGAGAAACCGCCACTTACAATACTATGATTAATGGGTTGTGTTCACACGGAAGGATAATGAGGCTTTTGAACTATTTAAGCGAGATGGGACAAAAAATGTTCCTCGGGATGTAGTAACTTATAATTGTATGATTAGGGGTTTATGTGAAGAAGGTAGAATAGCCAAGGGTTTGAACCTTGTGCATGAACTTGTGGAGCGTGGGTTGCGGCCATCATCCGCATCGACGGGCCCCTCATAGAAAAGCTTTATGAAGAGAAACGGATAGATCAAGTTAAAACCTTTGGAATGAGATGCAAGAAAAGGGTGTGGAACCGCATCTGCTTGTATCGATGATGATATCATAATTGGATTGAGCAAGAAAGGATATGTTGCAAATGGGTATATTGGTTGGCATACATGGTGAAAAATAGGCTCATACCACGTAAACAAACTTTTGAAAATTTGATTGGTGTTTTATCTCAAATGAATAAGCTAGATGTTGGTTTGATTGGTTTGTTCATATGTTTAAGATAGGATATATACCAAGTTTGTGTCTCGATGTAATATCTTCATGGGACCTAAACTTTGCTAGATTGATTTTTGTCAAAGTTAGATGTTTAGGAATTTCCATCAAGTCTTTTTGTTGACTTCCATACCGATTTCTTTAACAGCTTGGTATTGTCATTTTTTGTATCGAGTTAATTTATTGTTTCTAACTTTGAATTTTGAAGATTAAGACATGGCAAATTGTAGTCTTTGAGTTAAATCTACGCTACTAGATTTCCCACTTAAGTTTGGCTATTAACACGTTAGTACCTTCGCTTTGTTATAGTGTATATATCTTTTATCTATTAGTTGAGATGCATGCATCGAAGCATGAAGTTGGTATGCAAAGGTTATACGCTACCGTATGTTCTAAAAGTGATGGAATGGGCATATAACAATCCTGCAAAGAAGTTGTTGACCGTGAGATATTTATTGGAATTTATGAGATGTTGATTAATGATTGTGTTAATAGTGTGATCGACCTTTATTTGCCATTAGGTATATATTTGTAACGCCTACTGAAACAAGATATCGACAATATATTGTAATGATATTGTGCTAAATAGGCACTGAGTGCGTACAAGTATATGACTCATAAATGCGTGTTTGCTTGCTTCGTATTTAACTTAACAATTTAGAGAAACTAGAGTAGACGTAGATTATGCGAGTGATGAATAACCTACCTTTTTTTCTGCCTGTGTGTGTTTGTTAGGTATAGTCAATGGCGAAGGGAAAGCTGTTGGTTTTATGGATAATGTCACAATTCTCAATTTCCGGTCATTTATCATACTTCATATTCATCATTTCATAACGGTTCGTGCATGGTTTTGCATTTTCATTAAACGCTTATTTTCTTATTAAATAAACGCTATCGCAGAATTAATTATTTTGAACATTTAATCCGATACTTCCAAAAATTATCCCGATATATTTTTATACTTACATTAAGTTTATAAAAATAATATAATGAGTTTACCCAGTGTTTTAAATTTATTTTGTATATAAATTGTTATATTCATATTATTGCGGCGGTTTTCTTAAAAACTACACGATTATTATTATTTCACTCAAATTTTGCAAGAAATGTATTTTTATAATTTTTATGATCTAAATATATTTTATCTTGACCCGTTAAAATTTATTTTTATCTAACGCTACCTTAAATATCCAAAGGTGTATACAAGTTACTACTATTACTTAACAATGCTACAAGTGTACATTTAATTTACATCTATATACAAGAAATAAAAAAAATAAAAATAAATAAAGTATATGTATTATTAAATACTTGATTCACCTAATATATTGCAAGATCTTTCACTTACCTAGTCTTACACTCCAAGACTTTTATACACACAAACAATAATACAAAGTGAAAGATCAAAGTTTTTTCTCCTCTTTCTTCTCCACAAAACCGCCAACCTCAAGATCATAGAAGAAATTCATCAAAATTTTCTAATCAAGTTTTATACAATCTAGTGTCACTCTTGATTAAGGTTTTGAAATAAAACCTAGGTGTTTAAGATTTAATCCTTTGTTCTTATAACCTCATCAATTACTTGTCGCGGATAGTTTCCGAGCCTCATTTTCGTGCACTTCATTTTGTTAGCATAACAATCATACCTGTGAGTTCATACCCGCTTTTACTCGCTTAAATTCCTATAAACTGTTTGGGAAGTAGATACATGCTTATTTATCAAAACATTTAAACTCTTTACCAAACATCATTTCTTATACCTTAGACTTAGTGCGTGTAGTGACTAGACTTAAACAAACATCCCAATATTTATATGTTGGAAGGCCATTTATTTGGATACGACCAACGTGAGTCGTTGGAGGAACATCCCAATATTTATATGTTGGAAGGCCATTGTTATGGATACGATTTCAACGTGAGTCGTTGAGGAACATCCCAACACGAGTTGTTGGAAGACCCTTGTGGTGATATTCATACTTTTAACTACCTTAGTGCGCATATTCATGATTGTCATTCTATTTTAGGCAATGGGTTGTGAACACACGTGTTGCAAGTTTTGTATGGGCGGAACTTGGGCGGGTGGATTTACAATGCCTTTGCTGTGTGAACATTTCTCAAAGTATTTCAGATCATTTCATTACAAACTTATGAACTCACCAACCTTTGTGTTGACACTTTTTAGCATGTTTATCTCAGGTCATAAGGTGATAGCATTTCATGGAGCTTTTGGGTCACATGGCATACATTGGAGTCTTGTGCTTTTAACAATTACCATTCGACATGTTTTGTAAACTCTTTATGTATTATCAAACTTTGGAATTTCTTGTTTTGTAAACTTTAACTTATTTAATCGAATGGTAAACTCTTTAAAACGTCTCATTATAGAGGTCATTTTCTTTATCCATACTTTGTGCTATGACGCCATACCCCAATGACACTATCGTTCACCGCGATATTTTGGGGTGTGACAGATTGGTATCGAGACTTGGTTATAGAGAACTAGGTTGCATTTTAGTTCCTAGACTATAACCGCTTCCACGCCGATCCTTTCTTTTCCTATCACCTTACACACTTTTCGTGCGCATATGTTTTCTGCAACTTAGACTAGACCCACCTTATTAGATAGCATGGTTTCCTTGTACCGATAGGGGAGTCCCAAAATCTAGTTGAGTCGCCGAGATATGGAGCTCAGTAATAAACACTTATCTAACTTGATCTCGTGACAGTTCTTGTTTGATGAGACACGAGATCGAGCTAAATAAGTGTTACCATATAGCTGTATAGATTTGATGACTTTGACCGAGGAAGGGAGTTCTCCTGAGGATACTTTGGGAACTGTTGGCAACTAAACCCCCATCGTGACATTAGCACCTAAAGGAATTTCCTATACACCAAGTGTGACTCTCCATAGATACCTACCCTAAATTTCTCCTCCACCGTTTAGAATCGGATGATAGAATGTATACCTATTCCAGTAACATCAATCGCCGAGACATGTATGTTTGGTGGTGTGTACACGCAGTGAAATGAGGCAATTATAATTATGGTGGCCAACATAATTATAAATGCGCCACAACCCACGTGGACATATGCGACCACGATACGTAGATCGGTGTGGGCACACCTTAGGAACCAATTTGTGGCGTGGTATTATGTTTGAGAACGTTAAGTATAGACATTGGGAATTCAACGGTTCTTTCCCTGCGAGATCATGGCACCAAAGAGGTAACACGCAAAGACCGGTCGAGGTGGTGCGCGCCAAGGGTGGAAGGACAGGTGGGCGTGGAGGTAGAGAAGCGGTAACGACATGGGTAATAATGACAACAACGTCAAGGCGGAAACCCCGACTTTGCCGCCATCATCGCCAACAACTTCAAATCTTGCTTCCCACTATTGTCACACAAGTTGGAAATCATATGAATAACTCGAAACCACGGAACGGAACGGCATCAAGCGACACCAACAATGTAGTTAAGGTAATAACAAGAACACCAACAACAACAACAATGTAATGGATGCACATATAAAGAATTTTCGCATGCAAACCCGTGGAGTTTGATGGTATAGGAGGTGCTTTGGCATATACTCGATGGGTAGAGAAGATGTCGATGATCGACATCAAGAATTGTGCCACACATCGAGGGTGAAGTATGTTGCTTGTTTGCTATCGTGGAAGGTATTGACATGGTGGAACACACACACCACAAAGCTAGGGGCGCAGGCGCCTACTGTGTATGACATGGGACGAATTTAAGGCGTTATTGAAAGAGGAGTACCGCCACGACAATGAAATGCGAAACCGGAAGATGAATTTTATCACCACTCCATGATAGGGTGGTCACGCATGACCTACAGATCGATTTCATGAATTAGCGACTAGTTCCTCATCTAGTTACCCCGAGTCCAAGAGAATCTCGAGGTACATATATGGTCTTGTCCCCAAACTGTGGAACCGTGAAAACAATCGAGCTGCCTACAATACAAAGTGCAATACTTAGGCGTGAACCCCGATGAGACGAGATGGTTAGAAATGGTACTTTGAAGAACAATGATAAGAGGAAGGAAACAAGTGGGTCGAATAAGCGATAGACGTGGTAGCGAGACAATAAAAGGGCAAGAGTTTTTGTGGCAACTGCATCGAACAAAGAGAGTATGCGGTACACATCCCAAATGTGCTAAATGTGCTTATCATCACCAAGTCCAAGCCACGCCGCTTATGTACAATATGCAATCATCGAGTCATTTTTCAAGCCAGTAGAGAGCGCAAGACCAATAACAACGGTTAACACGGCAACATGAGGAATAACCAAAGGACTTGCTACGAGTGCAACGTACCGAATCACTACCGAATAATTGTCCTCGGTTGAATAAGCCACCGATGCAAGCTCCTCTAGTGTGGCAATTGAAGGAAATAACCCAAACCTCAGACTCAATATCACCCCACCCCGACCTCGAGCATTTTATTTAGGAATCGAGGCAGCCCGCAATGCGTGAATCGGTACGTTTTCCTAGACCATTAAGTGATCCACCGTATTATTCGATTCAAATGAGTTTCATTAGATAAGAAACTTAGACGCGTAAGTTTTGGCATAAGCACTTTGACCATACACCCTGATTTCTCAAAACCTAAGGGTAGAACTTTAAGTATCATCGATTGAATCGCGAGGACGCGATTCCTCTAACAGGGGAAGAATGTCACAATTCTCAATTTCCGGTCATTTATCATACTTCATATTCATCATTTCATAACGGTTCGTGCATGGTTTTGCATTTTTCATTAAACGTTTATTTTCTTATTAAATAAATGCTATCGCGTAATTAATTATTTTGAACATTTAATCCGATACTTCCAAAAATTATCCCGATATATTTTTATACTTACATTAAGTTTATAAAAATAATATAATGAGTTTACCAGTGTTTTAAATTTATTTTGTATATAAATTGTTATATTCATATTATTGCGCGGTTTTCTTAAAAACTACACGATTATTATTATTTCACTCAAATTTTGCAAGAAATGTATTTTATAATTTTTATGATCTAAATATATTTTATCTTGACCCGTTAAAATTTATTTTTATCTAACGCTACCTTAAATATCCAAAGGTGTATACAAGTTACTACTATTACTTAACAATGCTACAAGTGTACATTTAATTTACATCTATATACAAGAAATAAAAAAAATAAAAATAAATAAAGTATATGTATTATTAAATACTTGATTCACCTAATATATTGCAAGATCTTTCACTTACCTAGTCTTACACTCCAAGACTTTTATACACACAAACAATAATACAAAGTGAAAGATCAAAGTTTTTCTCTCTCTTTCTTCTCCACAAAACCGCCAACCTCAAGATCATAGAAGAAATTCATCAAAATTTTCTAATCAAGTTTTATACAATCTAGTGTCACTTTGATTAAGGTTTTGAAATAAAAACCTAGGTGTTTAAGATTTAATCCTTTGTTCTTATAACCTCATCAATTACTTGTCGCGATAGTTTCGAGCCTCATTTTCGCACTTCATTTTGTTAGCATAACAATCATACCAGTGAGTTCATACCCGCTTTTACTCGCTTAAATTCCTATAAACCTGTTTGGGCGAGATACATGCTTATTTATCAAAACATTTAAACTCTTTTGCCAAACATCATTTCTTATACCTTAGACTTAGTGCGTGTAGTGACTAGACTTAAACAAACATCCCAATATTTATATGTTGGAAGGCCATTTATTTGGATACACCCAACGTGAGTCGTTGGAGGAACATCCCAATATTTATATGTTGGAAGGCCATTGTTATGGATACAATTAACGTGAGTCGTTGAGGAACATCCCAACACGAGTTGTTGGAAGACCCTTGTGGTGATATTTATACTTTTAACTACCTTAGTGCGCATATTCATGATTGTCATTCTATTTTAGGCAATGGGTTGTGAACACACGGTTGCAAGTTTTGTATGGGCGGAACTTGAACCGGGTGGATTTACAATGCCTTTCTTGTGTGAACATTTCTCAAAGTATTTCGGATCATTTCATTACAAACTTATGAACTCACCAACCTTTGTGTTGACACTTTTTAGCATGTTTATCTCAGGTCATAAGGTGATAGCATTTCATGGAGCTTTTGGGTCACATGGCATACATTGAGTCTTGTGCTTTTAACAATTACCATTCGACATGTTTTGTAAACTCTTTATGTATTATCAAACTTTGGAATTTCTTGTTTTGTAAACTTTAACTTATTTAATCGAATGGTAAACTCTTTAAAACGTCTCATTATAGAGGTCGTTTTCTTTATCCATACTTTGTGCTATGACGTCATACCCCAATGACACTATCGTTCCGCTGCGATATTTTGGGGGTGTGACAGATATAAATTAGTAGACGTGAGTTAGGATCGAACTCGAGACTGTGGGATTGCACACTTTACGTATGAGAATTTAAAGTTAATAATTAAATATAAATGTTATATTTATTTATTTATTAAACAAAATAACTAACGGACGTTAAGTAATTAATGTAATGGACTAACGGTCGTTAAAGGTATTTGGAAAATGACTTAATTGCAAAGTTTGGAAGATTCCGGAACCCCTTGTGGAGGTTATGAACCGATCGGCCTAGGGGGATAAGGAAACAACTCCAACTTGTTCACCAAGTTTGCTTGGGTATATAAACAAGGCTAGGGGTCTTGTTTTTGCATCTCTTGTATTCACAAGCTAAACCCTAAATTGTTTGTGTGTGTTTTTGCTCTCCAAAACCGGTCGACACCCTCTTGGTGGTCGATCCAAAACTTTTCCACATAACAAGTTATTTGTTTGATAAAAACTAGCGTTACTTTAATTCGGTTTAGTACGTGTGTACAAGAACATAGTAATAACATACTTTTGTTATTATCTTGGATTGAATTACAAAAAGGTAAGGGTAATTCACATAATCCTAACTAAATCAAATTAGGGTTCATCCGTTGCTAGTTTGTGGATTTGATTCTTGTTCGCTAGAATCATGAAAAGGTACGCATATTCTTTTATGTTAATTAATTATTCGTTAATACATCCTATACGCCCGCACTATTACTTTGATGTTTTGTGATTATTTATTTGAATGTCTTGATATATAATTCCAACAAGGGCATCACGAGTCA
This sequence comes from Chrysanthemum lavandulifolium, assembly GCA_022545495.1. Taxonomy (NCBI): domain Eukaryota; kingdom Viridiplantae; phylum Streptophyta; class Magnoliopsida; order Asterales; family Asteraceae; genus Chrysanthemum; species Chrysanthemum lavandulifolium. The sequence continues at coordinate 281,458,813 of CM040241.1, forward strand.
TTGGTTTTAATGAGTAATTAATTACATAAACGCCGTAATAAAACAAATACTTGTATGTTGTTTGACATGTTAATCTAGGGTTTATGTTTTATTTATGTTTTGGTCGATTTTTAATTAATGGGCGTTCCCTATTTTTTTATGTCGACACATGTATAAATTTTAGGGTTTTGAAAATTGTTTGCTAACCTTATTAAAACCTAAAATTAATATTGATTACGTGATTAATTCATGAATAATTTGTTATGTGTCATGGAATTTTATATGCGATCTTGTGACTTATTTGTATAATTGTTATGATATCCATGATTATACATGCATGTTAGTCATGGATAAGTTGCTTTGATATATTGTTTAATTGTTGAGACATATTTATTTACGATAAATCTTGAATTGGGGAAGACTCCAATTATATATATATTAATGAATCAATTATGTGCAATTTGGTATAATTTAATTAAGGGTTTACGCAATCGATTTATCGATGTATGTGGTTCACTTTCTATTGTTGGAGTGAAAACCCTAAATTAATATATACATTAATTTAACCTAGATATTGATTATTAATAGGGTTTTATCGAATAAGTTGCATGTGGCTACTTGTTTACACGTATAAATTGTTTATTATGTGCGCATTGTTTTTTAGTAGTTTATTTTTTATTTGTTACTTGTTTGTTTATTATGTTTGACAGTTTTAAGCAAAAGGTAATTTTGAATAGAAAAATAATATGGACTAAACAATGGCGAAATTTGATTTGTTTTGAAAGAATTAAGTTTTCAAAAGTTTAATTGATTGGTGACTTTTGTACAATGACTGAACGGCTCACCTATTCGAATGAACTATAAAGGGGTTATTTAAGAAGTGCGCACAGTCACACTGAATGGATGTCTAAGGTTATGCGTTTGCACTTACCTGGTCCTCTGCCCTCTGTAAATTCGAATGGAGCTACTTAGTAAGCCATTATATGTACAAGCTCATCTTAAGGGCGAATTAGTTTTAATTCCATGCGCCACTTCGGTGGTAATTATCCGAAACACTAAGTGTTTACACTTATGCAAAAGTACGGTATAATAGACGATAATTAACACTAAATTCCTTGATTGGTGAACCCAATACCTCAGTCAAGACTTTGATAATTTGATCTTTAAGAATTGGTAATAAAAAGTTTTTTATTAAATTATGCTACAAGATGAATGCATGACATCTTTGTACATATTTGATTTGACCACATAAAATCAAAACTAGTACCCTTTTAAAATTAAGAATATGCCATCTAATTAAAAGGAACACTTGAAGTTGCAATTTACGTCATGACAAGATTTGGCTAGATTGTAATGGAGAGGTAAATCTCTATGTAAAGTCGACCTTACATGGACATATTTGCGCTCTTTAAGTTAGACACTTAAGTTGAGTAGGAAGTGAGATCCGGACTCAATGGCATAAGATGGGATGAAACATGTTTATATTTGCAATAGCGTTGGAAAATATAAATCCCATAATGATCTAGGAGTTGGAAATTGTTTGCCAATTAATGTTCGACAGATTACCTTATTATGTATTTTCACACTAGCGCATCAATTGATGTAATGAACATATGATAATTTGGATCCTAGTTTTCGAGAAAATTATATGGTTATATGTTTATATTACCTTTGGGTATATTTATTTTCTTGAAAAGTGTATTATCGAAAATACTAATACTTGAACTTTTTCTCGAGAAATGGCTCAAAACACCGATAACACTAACATCGCTCTAACTTCTGCGTTCAAAACCTTTTTGATCGAGAAAAGTTGATCGCTCTAAGAATTTCAATGATTGGCACCGCTTTTGAGAATTGTCTGTAGAGTTGCCGACCGGTTGAAATACATTTATGAACCTTGTCCTCTTGAACCAAGCGGTCCTACAACTACTCAGTCGAAAAGGACGCTGGCAACTCGAGTATAAGCGTCATAACGATGTGGCTTGTCTTATGTTGGGAACGATGGAATCGCTCTTCAAAAGCGGTTCGAACATCATTTCCCATTTAATATGCTCAATGAACTTGAACTATGTTTGAGAAACCACCGCCGTCGAGATTTATGACTTGACCGACGCGTTACACAAACAGTAGGCGTGAAGAGGGTAAACCCGTAAGTGCTCATGTACTTGAAATGAAAGGGTACATGGACCAACTAAAAGCACTTGGCAAAACTTATGATGATGACATGGTCGTGAATCGATTAATAGATCCCTTAATAAGGATTTTAATGGTTTTGTCGAATTTCAATATGCACCGCGTGGGAAGACAAGCATCGACCTACACGCATTGCTAATTGACTATGAGAAAGGGTTGCCTCAAAGGTTCCTACCGCCTGTGTACTTGCTATTCGTGGTGGAAGAATTAATAAGCCAAAACCGCAGCGTGCGAACAACAAGAAGGGAAGGGTAAGGAAAGGTTGACAAAGGTAAAATGTTATGGCCTATCAACCTCAACCCAAGAAGTATCCTACTCCTAGGAAGGATAATCCTAAAAGGATCAATCATGCCATCATTGCAAGACAGTTGGGCATTGGAAGAGAAACGTGCTCTCTATCTTGATGAATTGCGGACAAATAAGATGAACGCCGGGTCCTCGGTACCGGTCCTTCGTGTAATTTATTTGTCATTGAATTATTTACTCTAAATCATAAAATTCACGGGTATATGATACGGGCGTGGTATTCACATTTGTAATACACTGCAGGGTTTAGAGTGGAGAGGAAGCTTGCCTATGGGGAGCAATATCTCGTGACGTGGGAAATGGTGCACATGCAAATTGAAGCCATAGGAACATTTAGTTTAGTATTGCCTTCGGGCTTAGTAATCGTTATTGAACAATTGTCATTACGCACCTTCTATAATTAGAGGTGTTGTTTCCTTTTCGCTTTGTTGGATGATGGTTTTACTCATACTATTTCACGTAATGGAATTGATGTTTCTTTAAATGGTGTATTTTATTTTAAAGCAATTCTTGTGAATGGCGTGTTTGAAATTGATGTGATTGGAAATGAATCTAACAATAATAATAATTCAATGTTTAGCATTAACAAGAAGATAAAGTTAGACTTGAATTCTTCTTATCTTTGGCATTGTCGACTTGCTCATATAGGCAAGGCTCGCATGCATAAGTCGCAACAAGAAGGGCTTTTGCAAAATATCAATGATGAATCATTTGATAAATGCGAGTCATGCATATCCGGGAAGATGACTAAGAAACCTTTTCATAGCAATATGGAGAGGCTTCGATCTACTTGGTCTTATTCATACCGATGTGTGTGGACCACTTAGACATGTGTCAAAGAAAGGTGCTAGCTACTTTTAACCTTTATGATGATTTCAACCGTTATGGTTATGTTTATTTACTTAAGCATAAACATGAGGTGTTTGAAACATTTAAGGTTTTCAAAGTCAAGTAGAACCGCAATTGGGAAAGAAGATTAAAGCTCTTCGATCCGATTGAGGAGGCGAGTATCTAAGCCAAGAGTTTAAAGATTACTTAGGCGAGAATGGAATTGTCCAGAATCTCACTTCTCCATATACTCCACAACAAAATGGTGTATCCGAGAGAAGAAATCGTACATTGTTGGACATGATACGATCTATGTTTAATCTTACCACTCTACCTTTATCCTTTTGGGATTATGCTTTAGAATCTGCTCGTATTCTAAATATGGTTCCCACAAAGAAGGTTGATAAGACACCATATGAAATATGGCATGGTAAAGCTCCTAAACCGTCTTATTTAAAGGTCCGGGGTTGCGGGCGTATGTTAGACGTGACTCGTGAGATAAACTCCAACAAAGATCCAGAAGTGTATCTGCGTAGGATACCCTAAGGAAACTATGGGTTACTACTTTTACTATCCAACCGAAAATAAAGTAATTGTTGCTAGGTATGGAGATTTTCTTGAAAGAGATCTCGTATCTCAAGAATTCGATGGGAGAGTTTATGATCCGGAAGATGATCAAGAAGATGCATTACCTTCGAAAAACTAATGTACTTCCTAGAGAACCCGATAGTCCGGGTCCTCCACCGAAGTTGAAGTGATTCCGTTCAGATCCGTAAGGAATATACGTGCACCGAACGCCTATGTCTTAACGTAGAGGTTGAGGAAACTATGTTAGGAGATCTTGGAGAGCCTACTAGTTATAAAGTCGCCATGGCAAGTCCCGACAAGGCAAAATGGCAGTTGCAATGAACGGGAAATGCAATCCATGAGAGAAATGAAGTCTGGTAGAAGTTGACTTACCTCCAAACGCCTCGGTGGTTGGGAGTAAGTGGCTCTATAAAATTAAGACCGACATGGATGGCAATGTACACGCCTATAAAGCTCGTCTAGTTGCGCAAGGTTTTACTCAAACTTATGGCATTGATTACGAGGAGACCTTTTCTCCTGTAGCGGACATTAGAGCTATTAGAATTCTCATAGCTATAGCGGCATACTATGACTATGAGATATGGCAAATGGATGTCAAAACCGCTTTCTTAAATGGTCGCTTAGATGAAGACATCTATATGAAGCAACTGAGGGTACGTGAATCCACAATTTCCAAACCATGTATGCAAACTTCAAAGGTCCATTTATGGATTGAAGCAAGCATCAAGGCAATGGAATAAAAGATTTGATGAAGAAATCAAAAGGTATGGATTTATTCAAAATCTTGATGAGCCATGTGTATATCACAAAGTTAGTGGGAGTGATGTAATTTTCCTAATTCTTTATGTCGATGACATATTAATTATGGAAAAGACATTCCAAGTATGCAAAATGTTAAGGCATATCTTGGGAAGTGTTTTTCCATGAAGGATTTAGAGAAGTCGCATACATTCGGGAATCAAGATCTACCGAGATAGGTCAAAGCGGTTAATTGGTTTAAGTCAAAGCGCTTACATTGATAAAATATTGAAGAGATTCAAGATGCAAAATTCCAAGAAAGGATATTTGCCGATGGAAGTAAAGCATGGCTTATGTAGCGATATGTGTGCTTCAACACCGCCGAGGTGGCACGCATGCGAAAGTTCCTTATGCTTGGTACAGTAGGATCTATTATGTATCTTTGTGAGATGCACAAGGCCGATGTAGCGTTCGCTCAAAACATGACCGGTCGATATCAATGTAATCCGGTGAACTTCATCGGATTGTCATACATATTCTAAAGTATCTTAGAAATACTAAAGATATGTTTTGGTGTATGGTGGAAATCCGCACACGAGCTTGATGTTACGAGTTCTTGTGATGCGTCTGGCGATGTGATAAAGATGATACTGAAGTCTCGACGGGTTATGTCTTTGTCATCAATGGAGGAGCAATTGATTGGAAGAGCAAGAAGCGAGTACGATTGCGATGTCTGATGAAGTCGAATACATAGCCGCCTAAGTCGCAATGGAGGTCGTTGGATTAGGAAATTCATTTTAGGGCTTGGTGTTATGCCTTCAATTGAATCGCCTATTGATATGTATTGTGACAATTCTGCGCAATCATATTTGCCAATGAACCCAGAGTCATGAAGGGCACGGACATTTTCTACTAAGTATCACTATGTTCGGGAACAAGTCCGTGAAGGTGAAATAAATCTACTAAAAGTTCACACGATGATAACTTAGTGACCCGCTCACTAAGGCTTTAGCTAAAGACAAGCTTGTAGGACTTGCCAATGGAATTGGACTTCGTTTAGCTAATAGTTTCATGCATAAGCGTGATTAGTATTTGGATAAAGGATATTGTAAAACATTTATTATTTTGATGAAATAAAGTTTGGATTATGTTTATTTTCATTTATAATATTGTTGTCCTATATTTGCATGTTTAATCCGTGAGTAACAAAGTTATTTTAAATGTCCGTTGTCGATTAATGATATGGGAGTATCATTAAACTAAGACAAATCTGAGAGATGTGGTAGAATATACTTGAAAGTATATTGATGAGAATGCATACCAATTTCAGATGATATTCAATGAATTGAATATAGGACTTATCCCAACTACATAATTTACTTTGTGGATATTGTTATAAGTAAATTATGAATAGTTATCCTCGACTTGAGATACCGGATAAGTGTCATGAATGTAGTGCATTTACGTGGAGCAACTTAACGCTATACGAATCGGTAGTCATAAGGGTTGTTTTCGTAAGTGTTACAAAGTTTGTGGGTTATTCTTGTAGTTAAGATAGAATTTGTTCCTTCAAATTTATTTGGAGTTTAATCTTGATGGGCCCTCGTAGGGTTGACAAGATGTTTGTCGGCCGCACCCAAATCTCCCTAAATATGTTTAGATGATTCGGTAATCTTGGTCAATCACTTACAAACGAGAAATGTAATAGTTATATAAACAATGACTTAATTCCATATCTTTATTTAACGTGGTATTAGAAACAAAAGGATAATAATAATGAGAAATCATTAAAAGGTTTTCCAGAGCCTTGCTCGAGTTGTACTAGAGGCATCGAAGTGTTGCTAGACGCTAACCGAATGTGATCACTCTATTAAGATATATCCAAGTGGGGCTGTTGGTTTTATGGATATAAATTAGTAGACGTGAGTTAGGATCGAACTCGAGACGTGGGATTGCACACTTTACGTATGAGAATTTAAAGTTAATAATTAAATATAAATGTTATATTTATTTATTTATTAAACAAAATAACTAACGGACGTTAAGTAATTAATGTAATGGACTAACGGTCGTTAAAGGTATTTGGAAAAGGACTTAATTGCAAAGTTTGAAGATTCCTAACCCCTTGTGGAGGTTATGAACCGATCGACCTAGGGGATAAGGAAACAACTCCAACTTGTTCACCAAGTTTGCTTGGGTATATAAACAAGGCTAGGGGTCTTGTTTTTGCATCTCTTGTATTCACAAGCTAAACCCTAAATTGTTTGTGTGTGTTTTGCTCTCCAAAACCGTCGACACCCTCTTGGTGGTCGATCCAAAACTTTCCACATAACAAGTTATTTGTTTGATAAAACTAGCGTTACTTTAATTCGGTTTAGTACGTGTGTACAAGAACATAGTAATAACATACTTTTGTTATTATCTTGGATTGAATTACAAAAGGTAAGGGTAATTCACATAATCCTAACTAAATCAAATTAGGGTTCATCCGTTGCTAGTTTGTGGATTTGATTCTTGTTCGCTAGAATCAAGAAAAGGTACGCATATTCTTTTATGTTAATTAATTATTCGTTAATACATCCTATACGCTTCCGCACTATTACTTTGATGTTATGTGATTATTTATTTGAATGTCTTGATATATAATTCCAACAAAAGCTTATATGCCAATCGGTGGCCATTTTACGACAAGTGAAGATGGAACTTTGACGATAACGGGAGAAGCAAATGTCGCAAATGTCACCTCTGAGACTCCATTTAGTGATTTGAAATTAAGTTTGGGTGAAACATGTGGCGTGAACCGTGAAACAATGGTGAACAAGTATTTCTGCCCTAAACAAGCGAAATCGATTACTATAAAGAACGATAAGGATGTAAATAGAATGACCGATTTTCATGGGGATGCACTAACACCACAAGTGTTTGTTTCCGAAACACCAGGTTTTGTTCGTAGTGTCCTTGAACCGCAAGCTAACAGGTACTATTTTTTGTCAATACTGGACCTTCTGCTATTATAGTTAGAGGTGGCAAATTGGGTTTGTTTGATAACGGGTCAAAACGGGTAATTTTTGTTGCAGGTCAATCAAAACTCCTCTTGTCCAATTCTTCTTATGTCAATAGTTAGTGGGTCAAATGCAATCAAAAAATTTGTAACATTTTAGTTAAATTATAATTATTTGAATAAATTCTTTTTTGGAGGTTTTATTCATTAAGAAGTTACAGCTTGGGGGCCTTTTGAAAAATTGTTTGACTTCTAAGATTTTTTTTTTAAATAAATTTATGTGCCAAATATGATCACAAAGGTTATATTTTTATATAATCATTTGAATAAGTTGTTTTAGGAGGTCTTATGCAGTATAAAGCTACACTGTGGGTGACTTTTGCCCCATTCGACCCATTTACTAGGTGACCTGAAGTTATATTAGAAGTGTTTAAAGCATAGTTATCAGACAAACTGGTGATACCTACAGGCAAAGCGATACCGAGAATGACGAGACTGTAAACAATAATAATGTTGAAACAAACAAAGACAAAACAGTTTAAAAAAAAGGTAAAACCTGGCAAATTGGGTGCCAAGAAAGATAAGGAAGCAAAGAAAGAAGATAAGGCTCCCTAGAGTCCTATTGCATCTCCGACTAGAATGACACGCCGTTCTGCTGCTGTAGCAGCTTCTCATGAAAAAGAAAAAGAAAAGTCAGTGTCAGAAAGAGGTCGTAAACAATATTTTAACCTGTTTATAAAATGTTTTGTTGATGTTTTAAATATCTTAAACTATTTGGGTGATGTTTTGGATATAGGGTCACAACGAGTGTGGAAACCCGCGCGATGCAGCGGGATTGGCTTAAAAGGACTTACTTTGTAGCGACACTTAAACCTTAGGGACTAATTTTGCCAGGTTGCTATAGTTAGCAATTAATTCTACAAGACCTACCTTGCATCGTCGCTTAAACGTCAGGGACTGTTTTTTCCAAGTTGTGAAACTTTGCATTTAATGTTAAGGACTTATTTTGCGGTACCACTTGAACCTCGGGGACTATTTTGCCAAGTTGGGAAAGTTTGCAATTAATGCTTGTGTTTGCAAAGGAACCATGTACGGTTTTAGTATATAAAGATAATAGATAACTATTTAATTTGGGTCCAAAGAGGACGTAATAATTTTCAAATATCGCTTTCAACCCGTTGGTGACACTTTTGTCATTTTATCGATTTATTTCGATCATTTGTGTCTTTACTTATCGAGTAGTGAAGTTAAAGATTCCAATTGTCATTATTGCCGGTATCTCCGATCAATAGAAATTGTAATCGTTTATCACGAAAAGAAGATGGAACACCATCTAAAGGTGAGCACAAATACGCGGTTCAGACGATTTTAATACACTTTCGGAGACATATAATTTAGAAATATAAGGGGTGCGAGGTACTAATACTGGGTATTTAGACATATAAGGTTTGAATTTGGTTATGCTAGCTTTTGATAGTTAAGGTTTATTATTTTCTGAACCTTTAAGTTATATACTATTTCTTATGCTATAATGTAAACTGGTAATACCTTTATCAGATCAAACATAAATCATTGGTTGTTTGCTACTTTTTAATGTGTTATCCGAAGTTTGTTGCCAATTAAGTTTACTAAAACATCTATGCAGGACTCGATCAACACCTTTCAATAAGTTGTGCATGTTATATGGCTCTTGTGAAGTGGCCCTTCTCTGTCATCATGCAAATGTTGTTATTCTAAACTAAATTGTTATTTGAAATATTGATTGCCATCTTGAGTTTCATATGCTGTTGATGGGGAAATTGATGCAGGCTTAATCTAATTATGTTTTATAGAATACGAAAATACGGAGTAGTACGTACATTGTTTTCATCTACACCTACACTTCTATATCTCAAATTATTGGTATGTTCTTTAGCGGCATTCATTTATTTCCCATTGTCTCGTTACAAGTCGCTAATTCTTGTTAGACGATTTATAGTTTCACTCCTTCGCCTTAGAGGGTTTTGGTATGGTAGTGTATGCACGGCGTCATCGGCGTGGCCCCAAGCCAAATGCACACCATGATACCAAACACCCCAGCGCCAAACGATCACCAATTCCTTAGAGCACAAGGTATGGGGTGCCATTGGTGAGCCATTGGTGAGCCGTTGGTGTGCCAACCTTACCGCCAACATGCCAAATGCACTCTTTTGTGTTTTGAGCCACTCCACTAGCTCAAGCCAAATGCACCTTTGTGTGTGTGTGTGTGTTTTATTGTGAGTGAGAAGTATATTTGGTGGGGTATTTTGCGGGACATGTTAGTGATGTGTTATGAGGAGGGTTGTTTGAGTTATTGGTGTGTTATTGGAAGGTGTATGATGTGGCGATGTGGCATACCAATAACGTGTTATTCGGTCCTTGCATACCTTGTGCTCTTAGCTTTAGCTTTAGCCAAACTGATTTTTTGTTTTCATTTTTTTTTTTTTTTTTTGTTAATTAATTAAAAATGGGGTTGTGTTTGTGTTGTGTTCTTAGTGCGTGTCTGTGTTTTTGAGTGTGTGACGACCCAGTAAAAATTTTTTTTTTTTCACTTTTTATTCTAAACTTTTTACATATATAAAACTTTCGATTTTTACTCCTAAACATTTAGAAAGTTTTTTTAACTAGGCTAAAGTTTATGTAATGTATTTTTTTTAACTTCATTTTTAGTTTTAGGTAATTTGTAATATAATTTTTAATGAATAAAAGTTAATTAGTTTTAAAAATAGAAAAGTAAATAAAATGGTGAGTCTTAAAAGGGGTGTTTTGGCTTGAGTCACGAAAAAGAGAGTTTTTTGGTGTACAGTGAAAATAGGTGTTTTGATATGGTGCCATGACGTGTCATTAGGGGTGTCATTCGGGCTGACCCGACCCGAACCCGACCCGACCCGAACCCGACCCGAGGCAATTCGGGTCGGGTCAATCGGGTTAAAAAATATATTCGGGTCAATCGGGTCAACCCGAATTGACCCGAGTTCTAAACAAGGTCGGGTTCGGGTATATTTTTTTAGCCTTGACCCGACCCGAACCCGACTAACCCGGTTCAACAACACTTTTACAATGTAAAATACTCGGGTTGACCCGAACCCGAATTGACCCGACCCGATTGACCCGACCCGAGTTGACCCGAACCCGAATTGACCCGACCCGAGTTGACCCGAGTTTTAAACAAGGTCGGGTTCGGGTATGTTTTTTATAGTCTTGACCGAGTTGACTCGACCGAGTTGACCCGAACCCGCCGGGTCAACCCGAATCTTTACCCTACGTGTCATACAAAATGAATTTTGCCTTGAGCCACAATACCTAACGGTATGAGTTGAAAACACTATTCCATATAGCTAAACACATCGTATAGCAACTAACTATTTGACAACTATAAAAATGTAAAACCAAATTTTATTAGAAAATGTTGTCTGTATCTTTTAGAACATGAGTGTCATCTACTGACAATGGATTTCACCTCATACCTCATGATTTCACCTCATACCTCTCTTGAGGTCAAGGGGCAATGTCATCATATTATGTGTAGTCACCCAAGCCAAAATCTAAAATGATGTCACGTTATGCCACCTCAAGATTTTTCTATTTTAAATCCCTTATCACTCGCACATCCAAAAATTGCTCTTTAGTCATTCAAGCCAAAACATCACTTTGTTCTTTGGCGCAAGTCAGTTGTTTCCCTTGCACGATGGCGTGGGGGTTGGGGGTATGGTGGCGTCGTGCCACGTTGGTTTGGCGTTGGTGTTGCATGACTACACCCAGTGCTAATGTGTGTATTTGAGTGCTAATTTGTGTATTTGAGTGTTTATGTGTATTTTTGGTGTATTTTAGTGGTTCCAATTTTTAGTGTCACAACCAAGTGTAAATGTAAGTAAATTTTATTCTCCATATTTTATTGACAAAAACACTAAAAGGTAATAACCTTACAACTATTGTTTTGAAAATCAAGCCAACCAACTCGTCGATCAATTGAGCTGAAACCGATCGAGTCGGAATAAGGCGATTGAACCGGAAAATATAAAACACACCTTACTTTCGGTAGCTAGATGTAATAAGGACACGTAAGACCGCATCCATCACCACCATCTCAAAGACCACATTAGCTTTCTCTTTATGACAACCAACTTCATCACCAACTTAGATGTTGTTTCTTTTCCACTTAATGAATTGGTCTAAACACATTAGGAATATGTTTTATTATAAAGTGTAGGTCATTTCATTTGTAATAGGTCGTTAACAATTATGGTTTATAAATGTTTGTATTTAGTTTCTGACTCATGTAGTAAACCCATGAGTGTGATAAGAGGTTCTTCTAGAACCAAGGGAAACACCCTACTTATGTAAACACTATAAATACCCCCTCCTTGAAGGGAGAGGTTGTTGGATCGATGTACTCTAAACAAACTAACTTAAATAGCTTGTTAAGGTTTAATAACCTCGGATAAATCCTAAGTTATTAACAATGAAACACCGAGCAAACTCTATTAAGTATCGAATTTACTTAACAAAGCTAAGAAGAATAACTTTAACTTTGAGCGATTTTATTAATAACTCTAACTCGCTTATTATGCGAGACTCTTTAACAACTCTAATAATATCGAACTTCTAAAACTCTAATAATGTCACGTACATCTAATGCCAATCTAGGGATCCTTTTATAGGCTCAAGGATAACCCTAAGCGGTTTACAATTCTTATCCTTGTCGTCAAGTAAACAATACTTAGAAAGTTCTAGATAAACATTACTTTCTATCTTTAATCTAATACAACCGACTTTAACTTTGCGGTACTTTAATGAATAAGCGATACTTTGACTTTTACTTAGCGATGCTTGACTTCTTGCGATACTTTGTCTTTCTGCGATGCTTTGTTAATCTTGATGCTTTAATCTTACGTATCCCAACAATCCTCCCTAACTTGAATTCTACTTGTTTGATTTCAAGTTCTTTTGTAGATTTAGCTTTAACATCGTTATCTTCAAAGAGGAATTGTGACTTTATCTTGATTTTATCTTTGTAGATTCTCTGCTTATATCATCATCAAAGTAGTCTTTATCTGTATAATTCTTTTCGACATCAAACAACAATCTTATTTCTTTTCGCAACATTCAAAGAAGCTCCATCTTTTCAACAACATAAGACAATTTGTACATTTAATTCGATTAAGTTTCAATCTATTCTCATCACTTCCGGTGTGTAAACTCCTGTGAGAGGTGAATCATTGAAAATTTAATGGATTTGAGTTCTCTTTACCAAAGCCATTAACTCGGAGTAGCCAAATGTTTTGATGTGTAAGATCATGGTACATTGATAACCATATGATTTTTAGCAAATCATCGACTATCAACATATTTGAGTTGTCTTTACCAAAAGTTGTACCCTTTTGGACTAGTTAGTTCTTTCATCATGGTGAACTAATTACCATATAATGGTTTTTCACGACCTTTACCACAAGCCATTTTCTTGTGGGCTAGCCAACTCTTCACATTCTTGATATGGTGAGTTGATGACCATACAACTTATTAGCAAGTTGTTAACTAAAAGCGGTTTGAAATATCTTTACGAGCCGTTTGCTCATGGATTAGCCAATCCTTTTGTAACCATGGTGGATTGATAACCTATTGGTATTACCATCTCAAAACCATTTATTTCTTTTAACCTTTGTTTCAAAACATTTATTACTTAACAAAAGTTTTTCAAAATCGATGGCGGTTTAAAAGCGCAAGCGATGCTTTGATGAAATCTTGTTTGATCAACAATACTTTGAATAAAATCGATATATCAAAATTTAATCAATTAAGATTCATACCGTTATTCATCATCATCGACAATTGTAGTCCATCGATAAGCGACTTGATGACCGGACGTGCTATTTCATTATCTTCTTCTACTTCCATTCCATGCTCCAACATCCTCCTCATAAGTTACGGTGTAAGAGGATATCTTCTATCGGCTAACATGTGAATCATCGTCCCATCTTCTAGCTCTAGAACATGTACTCCAGTTCTTCAAAGAATCTCCGACAAGTAATCTCCCAATCTTCTTGGTTTTTCCAGATCTCAGCAGTACTTATTTCTTCAGTTTCCCAAATAGTTATGAGATCTCCAAGCAAGACTAAACCATATCCTTCTGATGGATTGTGTTCATAATATTCTTTTACCACATGATATAAATGGAGTAAATCCACTCTATCAATTATATGCAATAAATCCCATAGCATATTGAACACTTTGAAACTTTCATCTTCTTTATGAAACATCAGATAATTTCCATCTTTTGACTCAACAACTTCAAAAGTAGTTATTGGAGATTTGTTCATCTTGAATTCAGCATCATCTTTAGAATACTCAAAATCTATTACTCTTAAGTAATTCCTTAGCTCATCATCGATGTCGGACCTTAACTCAACTTTCTTTGATGACTTGGATCTTTAACTTGAGTTTTCTTTTCTTTTTCTTTTTAAGCTTTCTTTTCTTTCTTCTTCTTTGTAAGCATCATCATCTTTATAATCTTTGATACTATCAACTTGTCTTTTATATTCTTCTCGACACATCATATAACTCTTTCATATTAACATAATTCACATTTCAAACCAACATATCCCATCTTCTTTAGATAAGCCATCATAGCATTCCTTTCCTTTGCAAGATTTGGTCTTCTTGGTAGAGAAGAAATAGGAAGTGGTGATGGTATAGCGACTTCGACATTCAATTCTTCTTGTAATTTCCTAGTTGCTTCTTCATTCATAGCTTCTTCTTTATCAACTTCGACATTCGATTCGACTTGTATCTTTCTAGTTGCTTCCTCATTCATAGCAACTTGAGCGACTCTTATACGTGCTAAAGTAGGTTTCTTTTTCTTCTTTACTTCTACCAATATACCTTTTCCTTTATCCTTTGGATCCTTTGGATCAATAATAGGTTTCATTGAGAAGCTCTTGGTTGTTCAAAATCTAACTCTTCTTGTCTAAGTTCCGGGTTAAAAAAGTATGTATGTTGAGGCAATACTTTGATCGGCATGTATACCTTGATCATCTGGAATACTAACACCCTTTGAACTTGTCTTGATAAATCATGCAAAATCTCGGTCTTCTTAATGGTTTCATCATCACTTCTTTGTATGTATAGGTTTTGGTGTATCGACTTCCTTTTACGGTATGAACACAGTTGAAGGACCAACTTCTTCTTCAAAATCTAACAACCTTGGAGTAATCAATTCTTGTCTACGTAAGTTCCGGAAAAGCAATACTTTGATCGGTACCTTGATCATTAGTACTTTGAACTTGAACATCAATAACTTGCTCCTCGATACTTTGAATAACATGTTCTTGATTTTGTTGTGGCTGAATATTTGTACCTTGAACTTGATCCTTTCATGTTCTTGATACCTTGAGTTCATTCTCATAACAACATCTTCTTTCAAATTCTTTTCTTCTAAATTCCTCCCAATTGGAATGAAGATTGTTTTGAACCTTTTGGCGTTTAGTCTTCTTAAAGCGCCTTTGCTCCTTCTTTTAGATTTGACCCATAGGCGATGATGTTGAACCAATGGCGGACAAAATTCTTGAGTCTTCTAAACTTGAGCTTCAACTTCTTAATCTGTTTAGCTTGAGCCTCGGTTGTTTTCTTCAATTTGACTAACTCCTTGTCGAACATAATTATCAATGTCAAACCTTGAGGGTATAGTATGTGAATCATCTCCTTGAATTGGTGAATGTTCCTCGGTTGAGAATCGAGAACAGTTTTGAGGAGATGGAGAAGGTGAAACGCAACATCATCTTGAACTTGATGCTGCGAAGCGATACCTTGTGATGCGATACCTTCTTGAGATGCGACACTCGAGAGCGAGCGAAGCGGTACCTTGAGATGTAGCGGTACCTTGAGCGGTACCTCTCTATCTTCATCTTCTGCGACATCGGCTCGGCGGCTTGAACAACTTCCATCATAGAAGTAGTTAAGGGTGTCCTTCCGGTGAATAAATCACTCTTCCTAGCCATGAAAGTGAAAATCTTGGCTTGTTGTACCACAACAATAAAAGACTTGTAGGTTTAGGTACATCGAAAGTTGTTTATTGAGGAATACTTGAACAAACCTTGGATACATCAACCATTTTGAACCATGAGTGATGTGTGAAAGCATTCCATCTAGAATTAGCCTTGAAAAATTGAAAACACGATCGGTAGCCAATCCTACTATAGCGGATGCTATGTTAGATCCAAATTGCTCCCATGATGTACTTTTAGCACTAATACAATGAAGCAACACATGCACTAAAACTTCCGGTGAGGACAAAATAAGGGTTTCTGAATGTTTGTTCGATTAAGGACCCTTCATAACCAATGTGCCCAAAAGTATCCCAAATCGGTTGCTTATCAAAGCGAACGACCCCATCAACATCATCAAACAATAAGTCTTCACGAATAGAGGCTTGATAATCTTGACATTTCTCCGGCAACCATAGCATGAATATATTCTTCATCATTCTCCATATGAACCTAGCGGTTTCCCAAAATTGTTGAATCCAGGCTCAATAACATCGGTTCTACTAATAGCGCATAACTAATTGGCGATCCGATAAGAAAATCGATAATATCATGAAAGATTACATTCGCTTGATCTTGTCTAAATTCGCCACCATGTTGTGTTTGGAAGCGATATTACGACTCGCCATTGATGATTATATGATCACGATGAAATAGAGATGCGAATAATATAGGTGAAAGTGAGAGAACTATGGAAAGATTAGGAGATATCAATATGAGAGGAAATTCGGAGTAGTTATTTATAGGTGAGATTTAAAAATCACGACCATCAATAACAAAGTTACCGTTAGGTGTAATTACCCTCAATATTACCGTTAGAACAATACTTTAATAAGACACATGTGGAGTACTTTCACGTGTGCGATACTTTCAAGCGGTACTTTCATAAAAGCAAAAGCGATACTTTTCCATTCTCTTCCTTACAACAACAAATAAACATGAATATCCTCCCTCAAGCAATGCATGGGACTATACTTACACTAAATAGTCCTCCCTTAAATGTAGCTCAGTAATTGATCATGCCAATACTTACCACCAAGTGAGTAAATCTAGAAACATCAAATCCTTTGGTGAGTAAATCGACTACATTATCATCTGTATGCACCTTGACAACATTAATGAGCCTATGCTCATAACAATCTCGATGAAATGGTGCCTAATCTGAATATGCTTGGTCTTGGAATGATAAACTGGATTCTTCACAATGCAAATGGTACTCTCATTATCAATATTGATAGGAGTATTCTTGAAATTGAAACCATAATCCAAGAGTTGATTACGCATCCACAACACTTGGCCACAACGACTTGCGGCGACCGCATATTACCTTGAGTTGATGATGTTCTTTGCAATTGTTTGCTTTTACCGCCATGAAACTAATCTTCTTCCAAGATATTGGCATCCACCTGTGGTTGATCTTGTCATAGTTATCACTGCATAATCACTATTTGAAAAAGCTTCCAAGTGAAAAGGTGAATCCTTTGGATACCACAACCCCAACTTAGGTTGTTGTTTCAAATAACAAAAATTCTCTTCACTTTGCATTCATGTGAGAGACCTTGGGTGAGACTTGATATCTTGCACATAAACAAACAACAAACATGATATCGGGCCTTGATGCGATAAGATACATAAGACGACCAATCATGGATCGTATAACTTGACTTCTCTTGGTTGTCCATCTTCATCCTTGCCCAATGAGTTGATAGATTTAATAGGTGTAGTAACAGGCTTCATGTCATCAAAATTGAACTTCTTAAGTATGTCGGTTACATACTTGTCTTGACTTATGAAAATTCCTTCCTTTGTTGCTTAACTTGAAGTCCCAAAAGAAAGTTAACTCACCCATTGAACTCATTTGAAATTCATTACGCATCGACTTCTCAAACTCCTTGACCATAGATTGTTTGGTAGCTCAAAGATGATATCATCTACATACACTTGAACTAGCATGATATCCTTCTTATCTCTCTTGATAAACAAGGTCTTATCTATAGCTCCTCTCCTATAACCATGTTGCAATAAAAGGTAGAGAGCCTTTCATACCAAGCTCTAGGTGCTTGATGTAAGCCATAAAGAGCTTTGACAACTTTGTAGACTTTGTTTGGATGTTTAGGATCTTCAAAACCGGAGGTTGTTTGGCGTATACTTCCTCTGTAATCTTGCCATATAAAAGGCACTCTTAACATCCATTTGATAAACACGAAATCCCATATAAGAAGCAAAAGCAAGGAAAATTGAATTGCTTCTATCCTTGCTACAGGAGCAAACACTTCATCATAATCAACTCCTTCTTCTTATGCAGTAACCTTGTGCAACTAACCTTGCTTTGTTTTTATGACATTCCTCTTTCATCTCTCTTGACTCGAACACCCATCTTGTACCAATGACCTTCTTACCATCGGAAGATCACATAATACCCAAACTTCTTGAAGTCCGAATTGTAGCAGTTCTTCTTGCATAGCTTCAACCCAACTTTCTTTAGTCAATGCTTGAGCAATATTCTTGGGTTCCTCTTGAGAGATAAAGCAAGTAAGCAGACATGTTTGATGGTCCTTATGATTCGATCTATTTTGTTTATAGACAAAGCTAAGTAAAGCATTATGAGGTTTAGTAAAAGTCTTAGCTTTGTGTCTAGTCATCACTCAGTAGAAGGACCAATGATTTGATCGATGGGATGATTCTTATGAATTCTTAAGTTTGGAGACTATGGAACTCCATAAGTATCTTCCAAATTAGTAAAATCGACATCTTCATTGGAATCGAGAAAATACCTTCATCTTCAAACTCATCATCGGTATCTTCTAATCCGGGCATGGTAGGATCATCCAAATCATCCAAAGTCTTGGTGGCGGTGCGTGATACTTTGGTCAAAATCTTGTCAAAATCTTGTGAGAGTACTCTGCTGAGTCTTGTTCTTCTTCTTTGCCTCTTCATAAGCTCTTCTTTGATCATCGGTATAAGAATGTGCTAAAACATCTTGAAGAAGCATCGATTAAGTTCTTCTTGAATAGATTGATCCTCGTGAGACAATGAGGATTTTGGCTCATCGATACTTTTCTTTGGTTCGCGAGGTTTAGGTTCTTCATCATGAACATCATCGGTCTAATATGGACTCTATGAACAACATATTGTAAATCTTCTTCATTGGACACGAGTTGATTTTCTTCTCTAACGGTACATAGTTCATAGAAGGAGTTAAAACTTCAAGATCAAACATCCAATCGGGACCTTTACCCTTCTCATTGTCTTGATCTTCTAAAACTCAACATGAAGACAATCTTGAACCTTCTTAGTGACTACATTGTACACTCTAAAGCCACTACTTGTTGGTACAATAACCCAATAAATAACCTTCTTCCGACTTGCCATCAAACTTACCCAGTTATCAATTGTATTCAAAATAGTAAGAGGGCATCCAAAGGCTTCATAAATCGAATGTTGGGTTTGTTGCCCATCGACAACTCATAAGGTGTCTTCATCGTGGCTTAGTAATCGATACTCTGTTAAGTACATAGCAAGCGGTACTTACGACTTGACCCGAATTGAATAGGTAGTTGTGAATCGCTAGCATTGTTACATTGCTTCAATCAAAGTCCTATTCTTTCTCTGCAACACCATTACTGCGTGGTGTTCTTGCAATCTTGAACTCCTCTTGATTCCTTTGTTTGCACAAAATTCATCCATAAGCTTGTTCTTGAATTCGGTTCCATTGTCACATCTAATACCTCTAACCTTGAGTCTCAATTGGTTTTCAAGTGCTATTATGAGAGTCGAATAGCATCAAAAGTATCATCTTTAAATCCCAAGAAAATACCCAATGAATCTCGCAATCATCATTACAACCAAGCGATACTTTTTCTTGTTTAAACTTGCCACGAAACAGGTCCAAACAAATCCATATGTATGACTCCAAGGTTCTCTAACGGTCCTTTCCTCAAGCTTCTTGCAAGAAGCTTTGTGTTGTTACCCTTCTTACATGCCAAGCAGGGTGATCATTCTTGTAAGTCTTTGAAGGTAAACCTCTAACTAAATTCCCTTTGACCGGTTTGTTGATATTCTTGAAATTGACATGGCCCAATCTTCTATGCCAGCGATGTGCTTCTTGGATGTTGCTTTTGCCACCAAACATGTGGCTCTCCCATAAGAATGAAGACTCTTCATATCTAGACTATACACATCATTGGTTCTTGGTACTCTAAGGACTACCAAGTTATCATCAACGAGCTTGAATTCGGGAGAAAGGATGAGACATTACGTGTCGATGAATAACACATGATGCTTTTATCACAGTTTGAGAGGCCGACAATAAGTTGAACTTGAGCTCCTTCACATATCTAACATTCTCAAAATCTATACCCTGCTTTGATGATTCCTTTTCCATAATTCTTCCTCCATTGGGATCATTCCCAAATGCAACTCGTCCTCCACTAATAGATCTAAAATCGAATGAATCTCCTTGTCTCTGTCATACTTCGAGCAACCACTATCTACAATCAAATGATCTTTAAGCTCCTCTTACGGGTTGCCACACAAAGATTTAGAGTTAGTTTCTTTTAGGAACCCAAGCCATTCTTGACTTGTGTTCCCTTGTGGAGTTACAAACTCAAATTCTTTGAGTATGTAATTCCCACTATTTTAAAACATGATCCGAATTATCTTTTGATTTTAGCATGTGGATTTTCAAAACTTTCAAAACTCTCTTTTACAAGTTCATTCTCTTTTCTTGTATCACAAAAACATCGATTCACTTTTTGTTGAAAGTATTGTTTGTCCTCGGTACTTTCTCTCTTAACCCATTCGGTTTAACACTTGGTTCACGTGATCTAGATCCCTATGTGAATTGTAATACCTTCTAGGTTGATAGTAATGAGATCTCCTAGGATACTGTTCCAAGAAGTGTTAGCGATTACCTTGTTTTGATGGAGCGATACTTTGGGAAGGTCTTGCTTGTGAAATCTTGGTGGTTTAGAAAAAGGTCTTCTCGGTGAGGATACCTATGGTGCAGTGAGAAATTGTTGTGATTGACCCTATTTGAATTATTCGGTGGTTTGTGCTCTCTAGGTTTCGATTGGCGGACCTATGCTTTGGAAATTTTCTAAGGTATTACGAATGAAATTCACAATCCTTGATTAAATGAGTAGGACTAAAGCACACAAAACACGGTTTTGACCCATACTCCCAAAGTGACTTCTTCTATGTCTATGACCAAAACTATTTTGCCTTCTAGGTGAAAGATTGAACTGTTTTGACCAAAGTTATCCCAAAAGGTTTAGTAGTCTTGTTTTGAAAAGGTTTTCTGAAGAGTCTTGCTTGTGGGCGATACTTTGAGTTGAAGGTCTTGCTTGACTTTGAACGTTGTTTTCAACAGTTTCTTTTGGGGTTTCGGACCTAGATTGACCAACTAGCTTTTCCTAAACTCTAGACCGTCTACTCCAAGCGAAAACATCGGGTCTTATGGGTTAATGACTACCGATGGGATGTGGGACGAATGATAACCCTTATCTTTCTAATATTCGGAGGTGGTTCACTAAATGATTCCTTATTACTAGATGTGTCAACATAATTAATGAGTTTATCATCACTAGTGGTTATATCCTCAAAATTAGGGTCATCCTTATCACTAGGTTGGTTTTCTTCTATGTTATCAAATCCATACCAAAACCTAGACCGGTTCTAATGTAAGCTCTTCTGCATTTTGAACATAACTAACATGAGAAAGACCAGATTCTTTCCGGGCATCAAACTTTGCTAACAAATCATCTCTTTCCTTAGTCAATTTCTCAATTTCGGCAATTTTACAATTTAGTTTCCATTCACTTAGTTTTAACTGGTAATCACATTGTTCATACTTCTCATTGAAGCCATTTCATTATTTTCATGTGTTAATATTTTGGCTTCCATTGACTCTAAGGTTATTTGATAACCACTACCTCGAGACCTAGCCCTAACACAATTATCTCTTTCAATCACATAAGCGCCAAGTAATTTTGATAAAAATCATGACAATTTGAGCATACCTCGAGAGATAGGGGTGAACTTGGTGAAGTAGCCACCATTGCAAGTAGAACAGGATCATCTTCACTCTCCATGCTCTAATCAAATCCTCCAAAACCATCTTGGATTCCAAAGCGGCATGACGATTCCTCATCAAAGCGATGCTCGGTCCAATTCTTCTACTGAATCTTCAACTGCTTCTTCCGCTGCTACCATACAATAGGTTACTGGTTCATCATCAAACTCATCACTCCAGTCAACCTCTAATAAACTTTCTTGAGCAACCAAGGCTTTTGATTCAGTAATAGGAATTTCTTTGAGCTCCAGCTTTAGTTTCTCAGTCATCTTGTTTGCTTGATACTTAGCAAACCTGCACTCCCTTGCAAAGTGTCCAGTCTTTTGACAATTGAAGCATTCAATTTTGGATTTGTCAAAAGTGATTCCCTGTTTTGGTTTGAAGTCAATGCCTCTTCCTGTCTTCTTCATGAACTTCTTTATCCTTGCAGTGATCATAGCAACTTGCCACACGATATCAATTTCTTCAAGAGCATCCTCTTCATCTGTGAGAGATCTTCTTCATAAGTGGCGGTAGAAGCTTGTTGTGCAAAGAAAGAGCATACAACTTCGTCCGAGTGGA
Organism: Chrysanthemum lavandulifolium; assembly: GCA_022545495.1. Classification (NCBI taxonomy): domain Eukaryota; kingdom Viridiplantae; phylum Streptophyta; class Magnoliopsida; order Asterales; family Asteraceae; genus Chrysanthemum; species Chrysanthemum lavandulifolium. The sequence goes on from CM040241.1 coordinate 281,481,137, forward strand.
TGGTTGGTGAGGCTTCTTTGAGCGGTGGGGTAGTGTAAGCAATGATGCTGAGCAGCAATACTTTGAGGAGGAGAAGCGGTACTTTTAGTAAATCGCCCTCTTTCGAGATGACACAAATGCAATCTTGTGAGACTTTGAGCTTGATTGGCCATTCATCTCATGCTCATACACCTTGAGATGATTGTAGAGATCATCAAAATCCATAGTGTCCAATCCGGTTGTCCTCGATCATTGTAGCTATCACATGCCATGTAGATGGCAAACTCATAAGAACTTGATTGGCATCTTCAACAGATACTTACGCCTTGTATAACTCCAACATGTTGAGGAGATTTTGAAATCTATCATATGCGACATCAAGACTCTCTTTCACCAACAATGAAAGTTTCAAGCTGTTGCTTCAGCAGATTTACGTGCATCTTCTTAGAAGCTTTATTCCTCAAAATCTTGTCTTGAGAGCGGCCAGAGTGCTTTGCATCTTTAGCATCATGAAACATCGGTAGATGTCCATCGGTATAGCGGATAAGAGTATGTTAAGAGCCTTCTTGATTCCTTATGGTAGTTCTTTGGTAAGGCTGGTTTAGGTGGTTTAGGTTGTCCAGAATCTCCACATATTCGGAACTACTTCATTACCATTGACAATTACATTCCATAGTGCATGGTGCAGTAATAGCAATGTCTTGCCTCATCTTCATACACCATAGGTCGTATTCTCCTTCTTGATGATTGGAATTACGGTGAGGTGATTGATGGTGGTGGAGCGACTTGATCGACATCTTTAGGTTTTGTTGTAGTAGGGTTTAATTTCATTAATACAATTTATTAGTTCCTTCCACTTTCTCTCTAAAACTTTCTCTCTAGAAATACATATTGATGTGATAGAATGGTGATAAAATGGTGACTAACAAGTGGTATCAAGAGCCAAGGGATAGTTTAGGTTAATATTGATTAGATCTAATAGAAATCCGTGCTTAAAACGTGTTTTAGATTGAAATTTATGGATTTTTGAATGAAATCGTATTTTTGCGAGTTTGACTTGAATAGTTAGCCTTGCGAGTTAGCAAAATTTCGAGACTTGAATTCTGCGAGTTTGGAAATTTTTGAAGTTTCATGGAATCTGAGTTTCTCTTGAATTTTGCGAGTTTGAATTGAATTTGCGAGTTTCTTTGAATTCTTCGAGTTTCACTTTGAAGTTTCTTGAATTTCGAGTTTGCCTTGAATTTCTTGGAATTCTGAGTTTGCAATTTTCTTGAATTTTGTGAGTTTGGACTTGAATTCTGGAGTTTGAATTTACGGGTTTGCAATTTTGAATTTCTCGAGTTTGGTCTCTGAAGTTTGTTCTCTTTGCGAGTTTGAGTTTTCTGAGTTTGGTTTCTGCGAGTTTGGTTTCTGAGTTTGGTTCTGCGAGTTTGAGTTTGGTTTTTGGATTTGCGAGTTTGGATTTCCAATACTAATCTACCTAAACCTAAACAACATCAACCTTAATTATCCTTAAAGATCCATAACACATCATCAACACAAGTTTTTGGCAAAATTTGAGTAAAATTTAATTTCTAGGGAGACTAAACGTTCAATTTTACGCGAAATTCAAATTTTGGTTTAACTGTGAAAATTTTGGTCAAAAATTCAAAGTTTTGGGCCCAAATTCGAATTTTTCGGGTCAAATTTGGCGTCAAAGTTGTCAAACCTCAAATTTTTCTTACAACCTTAAAATTGCATTTTATAGTGAATTTCAAATTTTGGGGAGAAAATTTTTTCATAATTATTTTGGAGGAAAATTAAAATTCACTATATCAATCAATCAACAATTATGTCTCAACCACCGTATCCGTATTATCCCCATTACCCATATTATCCTTATCAACCCCACAACAAGCTCCTCCACAACCTCCTCACAACCTCCTCAACAAGTTCAACAACGAATGTCAATGGTTCCACAAATCCTCAACAACAAACTTGGTTTTCTCAAATGTGTGAAGTTGTTACAAGTCAACAATCAATTCATGAAGCTGGTTCGGATACTCGTCCTCCAATGCTTACACCAGGAAATTATGTGCAATGGGCAAGTCGATTTCTAAGGTATATGGAACTCAAGAAACCTCATGGTAAGTATCTGAAGAAGGTGATACTAGAAGGACCGTTTCAAATGCCAACTGAAACTGTTCCCGGAGATCCTACAGCTGTTCCACCAAGACCCGATACTATCTCAATTGTTCCACTGAGCCGTTTAACACCAGAACAACTACTTCATCTTGAAGCCGATGAGATTGCTATGCAACAAATACTTCTTGGAATTCCTAACCCGATTTACAAAAGTATTGATGCACAGACAACTGCAAAAGCTATGTGGGAACAAATTCATCTCTTGATGGAAGGCACTGAATTGAACAAGATTGATATGGAGTCTAAGTTGTATCACAATTTTGATGTGTTTACCATTGAGCCTGGGGAATCACTTGAATCATACTATCATCGTTTCACAAATGTGGTCAATGATTTGCATCGACATAAGATTGATCTTCCAACCATTGCTATTAACACAAAGTTTCTGAACTCATTAGGACCAGATTGGCATAAGTATGTTACTTTTGTTCGACAAGTCAAGGATCTTCATGATGTCAAGTATGAGTTATTGTATGATTATCTGAAACATCATCAATATGAGGTTCTCAAAGATAAAGAAGCTCGTGGCACACACGGTTTCCCTCCACCACCAATTGCTGATCAGATTGCTCTCATGGCACATGGTTATCCAAATCCTTACCCAAAGTCCAATCATGCTTTTGATCAACAACAACGTCACTTTGCTTATGCTCCACCCACACCTTCTCATCAAGTCAATCCCGAAGGTGATTCTAACACTGCATACTATGCTCAAACCAATGATGATCAAGATGATGCTTTTGAAGCATTGAATCATGGAATGGCCTTTATTGCTAAAGCCTTCTCCAAGTTCTCTACTCAGTCAAACAATCGTCTTCGTTCATCATCAAATCCCAAAAGTCACGCAGTTATACAAGGTGGCAAAGTTGAAGTTCAGAACAGAACTAGTGGTCGTCGAATGATTACAAGTGGGTATTCTGTAATGCAGGAATGGTCAAACATCGGCGGGGATCGGGTAGTAATAACTTCAAGAGAAATGTTCAAGTTGTGGAAGCAGAAATTCACCGCTTGGGGATCTACTATTCATTGCTATAATTGCAAAAAGCAAGGACATCTTGCTAATGCTTGTCCCGAACCACGAACCGAGGGGTGATTACTATAAACAAGTCATGCCGATGGCATACAAGGATGAAGCGGAGGAGAACTCGGTGAAACTCAAAGAAGGTTTTATGGCGATATACTCTCGGATGATGAATATGAAGATTTGGAAGCAAATGTTGCGAGTTGTTTTGATGGCAAATATGCAGAACATCACATCGATCAAACAGAGAATGGACCGGTCTATGACACGAGACGGTCTATCTCGGTGCACGACAACGATATATGCCTCATAAATGCAATTGTGTTCGCATACGCACGATGAGCGACAATCATTCAACATGAATCATTATTTAATCATCTCAAGTTGATCAAATTAACCCGTGGTTACATTTGATGAACTAAGTGATGATGAAAATAATGAGCATATTGAACAGTGAAGCAATTCATGGTCTAGATTCGAATATCTTAATTCATTACTTCTGCCATTGCAAGCCCAAACTGCAAAATGTAATGAGATAAACCAAAACCTTAGGGCTGAGATTACCTCCTTGACTGCTGAACTTGAGAGTTGTCGAAAACGGATAAATGATTTTGAAACAAAAACCACCCGAGAAACAAGTTTTGAAGTGGCCTTTCAAAAATCTTACGTTAACGAACAAAATCTTCAACATCAGATGCACGAAATTGTTGCGTCAAATAACGAAAAGATTTCTAAAATTGAACAAGAAAAGTCTGAACTTCAGAAAAACATTGAAAATCTTCAAACGGAACTTTCCAATACTAAACAAGATTTTTCAACAAGTCGGTCAAATTTTTCTGAATTCAAAAAGAAATCTAAGAAACGCATTGATGATCAAATCGAGGAAATTCTTCGATTGGAAAGACGGTTAAAAGATTTTGGCACTGTTGTATATAAGATTGGCCACTCAGTAAAACAGATTGAAATGTCAACTTTACTCCCGAGTCCCGATGACTCAAAACGTTTTGCTCTTGGGTATAATCACCCACGTTTTCTTCACACAGCTCTCAAGGAAATACCCAAATTGTATAGTGCTCAATGTCTTTTAGATCCAAGCATGCAACTTGTTGTATTTGATTGTGAGGAACAATGGGCACAAGATGATCGAAGTCGCTTAAAATTGCGACAAAATGGAATTTTACCATATGATTACACAAGAGAAAATGCTTCTTACAAACCGAATGTCATTTCAACACCATCATATAATCTTTCGAAATAAGCGAGGCATCTTGCGTGGAAGGTCCCGTTCACGATGTTGCACAAATAAATGGTCCTTTACCGTCCTCTTGCAAAAGCAACTCGTTGCCAAAACTCCTAAACCTTGTTTAGTATTACGGTACTTTCAAACGTTTATGGAAGATATTTCATTTTAGAAACGGCAATTGAGAAAAATTACGAGTTAAAAGCATCTAATTTTCAATGCTTATGCAAGAGAGCAAAGACAAATGTTTCAAACCCAAATTTCACCTCACGTCGCACATTTGTGTCATGTGCAACACATTGGGAAAGGAACTTCAACAAGAGGTGACTTCAATGATTGAAGCTTTTAACACACTTGAAAATTCGGTTTCACAAGAACAATGCAAAACCAAGATCTTCAAAATGCCTTTGATCAATTGTTAGAAGATGCTCTTTACGCTAATATTGCTTCGTGGTTATATATTGTGAATTTGCTTCGTGAATGATATTGTGTTAGCTCACGAGAATCTCAATATGGTTCAAACGTTGAAATGGACAATCGGATGTTAAGGCATGAAATTGAGAAATTAAAAGAGGAAAATGAGAAAATGTTTTCACAAAATGATGATGTCCAATCTAAACTTTCAATGGAGATTTACGAACTTAAACGAAGACTTCAATGGTGTCGGTCTCAAACAATTGAATCGAAATTGCTTTCCAAAATCAAAAGGAAAAGTTGTCTTTGGAGCGATCGCGACTATCAAAAGTCGAATTTCTTGATGATGAAAATGCGTCGTTAAAATGTCAAATTTTCAAATATGAACAAGAGATTGCACAAGTCAAAAGGAATATCAAACGATTTTTATTCTCTTAAAACTGCTCGATTACGAGCGTCAAAAGAACTTGATCACCATGTTGAATACACTCGACAAATGTTGGGTGAACAAGGAAGATTAAATTCCATAATTCAGGATCAAAAACACATCATCATTGAGCTTAAAGAAAAGCTAGCTAAACAAGAATCTAGCAAGTCTAGTAACACAAACGTGATTGCTCCGGCATGTATATAATTGATAAAACTCAGGAAACTAATTTGCTTTCTTCCACTTCTACAGAATAGTTAGTCTACTAATGTTAGAAGATCCGAGAATAAGAGACAAAAAGAAAATACTAGGATCTCGCAACATAGGAAGAGCACTCGTCCGACATCAGAAGTAGAAGTTCATCTTAGGAAATCGAATAAAAATCATGTTGCATCTGCTTTAGATTCAAATTTGGCAACTTGTAATTCTAATGTCAGTGTAACGAATGATAAGTCTGTAAACGTTTCAAACGTTAATGCTTCTTGTGTTTTTGTCGTAAAAGTATGATGTCTGGTAATCATGAAAAATGTGTTGCAAATTCTCTGTTAGCTCGTTCTAAGAAATCTATAACTGGCCCTCCCTCTAGGTCCACTATAGTTGCAAAATCGAATTTAGGGAAGGTGCACAGTGTAGTTTCTGAGAAATCTGTAGACACACCCATTGCTGCAAAAACATCTTCTAAGAAAGTATACTCACCTAGTGACTTCACTAAGACCAAAGCGAAAACTAATTGGTTATGGCAACAATGGTTGCAGCGTACCTCAAGTTTTAAATGGATTCCTAAATGTGCAAATGTGTGTAACACTAACATAATGGAACCCACTAACTCTTTGGGTTCCACTGCTTCTATCATACCACCCTCGTTGTCTTCGTGTGTTGCAGGTGATTCAACTCGTTATGTGGATTGTTGATAGCGGATGTACCCGGCATATGACAGGCAATCTAAAGTTGTTAGTAAACTTTGTTTCAAAGTTTTTTCAGATTCGGGAATGATCATTTTGCTGCAATAATGGGATATGGAGATTATGTTAATGGAAACATCGAGATCAGTCGGGTTTATTACGTCGAAGGTCTTGGACACAATCTTTTCTCAGTTGGACAATTCTGTGATGATGATTTGGAAGTTGCATTTCGCTCTAAAACATGTTACGTACGTGATTTGGAAGGACATGACTTACTCACCGGCAATCGAAGCACAAATCTTTATACGATTCCTATGTCTGATATGATTGCATCTTCACCGATTTGTCTTCTCTCAAAAGCAACTTCGACAAAATCATGGTTATGGCACAAAAGGCTTTCTCATTTAAACTTCAAAACCATGACTGAACTCGCTCGTCATAAGTTAGTTAATGGTCTTCCAAGGTTCCGATACACCAAATGTCACTTATGTTCAGCTTGTGAACAAGGCAAGAGCAAGAGATCTAACTTTCCCTCAAAACCAGAACCAAGTTCTCAACATGTTCTTCACTTGCTTCATATGGATTTATGTGGTCCCATGCGTGTACAAAGTGTGAATGGCAAACGCTACATTACGGTTATTGTTGATGATTATTCACGATGGACTTGGGTCTATTTTCTTGAACTAAAGATCAAGCTCCAACAATGATTATCACCTTTCTCACAAAGATTCGGGTTCAACTCAAAACACCGTTCGAATTGTAAGAATGACAATGGGCCGAATTCAAGAATCAAACACTTCGTGCTTACTTTGAGAAAGTTGGAATCACACATCGGACCTCGATTGCTCGTACTCTGAACAAAATGGTGTTGTTGAAAGACGAAACCGAGCGTTAGTGGAGGCTGCTCGAACAATGTTGATTTTCTCACAATTACGGGATTTCTTGTGGGTGAAGCCGTCTCAACCGCATGTTTTACTCAAAACCGTTCCATCATTCATACGCGCCATAATAAAACTCCATATGAGATTGTTCACAACCGCAAACCTGATATCGATATTTTCATGTATTCGGTGCACTGTGTTATCCGAAAAATGATCGTGATGATATTGGTAAACTTCAGCCGAAAGCCGACATTGGAGTGTTCATTGGATATTGTGAAAATTCAAAAGGATTTCGAATTTGGAATCGTCGAACTCGACAAATGATGGAAACCGTTCATGTCAACTTTGATGAGCTTACAGAAATGGCTTCTGAGCAAAACCGCTTAGGACCCGCATCCAACCGTCTAAACTTTCCTTCTTCATCAGCTGTTCCACCCATGGAATTCACTCGTCAACAATTGGAAACTTTGTTTGCTCCTCTGTTTGATGAGATTCCCGAAAGTAGTGCTCCAGATGTATCGAATGTTTCCGCTGCACACCCTGATCATAATCCAATACCCGATACACTGCTCCAACAACAACAACTGTTGCACGGATGCACCATCGAATGATTCTCAATCAACGAAGAACACATTGCATCCAACAACGACACATCCGATGAAACACAAACTCAAGAAGTACCCGCACCCGCAGATTATGACGAAATGCTTTCTTCATCCATTTGCACGGCTCCTTCTATTCCGGACATTGGCGAGTCATCTTCACGCAATTTGGATCCGTCTAATATGCATGCAACATTCAATCATCACCCTTCGACACATAAATGGACAAAGGATCATCCCTTAGTAAATGTGATTGGCAACCCTTCTAACCCAGTCATGACAAGACAACGTCTTCACACCGATGCTGAAACTTGCGTTTATGCTCTTACCGTTTGTCAAGAAGAACCACGAAACATCAAAGAAGCTATGACATATGACAATTGGATTGAATCAATGCAAGAAGAGTTGAATCAGTTCAAACGTCTCGAAGTCTGGGAACTTGTTCCAAGACCAGATGGGATTTATGTCATTGGACTCAAATGGATCTGGAAAAACAAACTGGATGTTGAAGGCTATGTTATTCGCAACAAATCTCGTCTTGTGGCTAAAGGGTATTCTCGAAGAAGAAGGAATAGATTATGAAGAATCGTTTGCACCAAGAGCTCGGCTTGAAGTCAGACGGATATTTACGGCATATCTTGCACACAAGAATATCACGGTTTATCAAATGGATGTGAAAACGGCGTTTACGAATGGTCAACTCCGTGAAGAAGTTTATGTGGGTCAACCGGAAGGATTCGTTGATTCGAACATCCTAACTACGTGTACAAGCTCAAAAGGCTCTTTATGGTCTTAAACAAGCCCCAAGGGCACGGTACGACAAACTGTCAAAATTTCTTCTCGCTAATCGGTTTACCAAAGGCTGTTGATCCAACATTTTCATTCAACGTCACGGGAAGATATTTTAATTGTTCAAATTTATGTTGATGATATCATTTTGGTTCAACACATAAAAAGTACTCAAACGCTTTTGCAAAATTAATGAAACAAAATTTTGAAATGTCCATGATGGGTGAACTAAAGTTCTTCTTAGGACTTGAGTTCATCAATCTCCCGTGGCATATTTTTAAATCGGTCCAAATATGCTCTTGAAATCTTAAAGAAACATGGAATGACCGGTTGTGATACTTATAACACACCTATGTATGCAACCTCACCAAAGTTGGATGATTTACATGGGAAAGTGATTGACCCTACAAAATACCAAGTATTATTGGGTCTCTCATGTATCTAACGACCAACAGACCGACATTGTATTTGTTGTATATCTTTGCTCCGTTATCGGTCAAGACCAACTGAAAGACACCTCAATGAGGCTAAAAGAATCCTTCGCTACGTAAAGGGAACCATTCACTTGGGAATCGGTATCCAAAGGATTCTAGTTTTGCACTAATCGCTTTTCGAGATCTCGATCACGCAGGTGTTTAGATACACGCAAAAGTACATCGGTGGTGTTCGGTTTCTCGGAGATAAACTTGTGTCTTGGCAGTCAAAGAAACAAGACTGTACATCCATGTCATCCACAGAAGCAGAATACGTTGCCATGTCAGCATGTTGTGCTCAGATAATTTGGATGAGATCACAACTGATGGACTACGGCTTTGTATTCAACAAGATACCAATGTACTGTGACTCCAAGAGTGCCATTGCCATCTCCTGCAACACGGTTCAACATTCCAAGTCAAAGCATATCGCTCTCCGATATCATTTCATCAAAGAGCATGTCGAAAAGGGTACAATTGAATTATACTTTGTGGGTACTCAATACCAATTGGCGGATTTGTTCACCAAAGCCTTGCCACCCGCAAGGTTTACTGAGCTTGTCCATCAAATTGGTATGCGGTGTTTGACTCCAGAAGATCTGGAAAATTTACTCAAACGTTCTTAAAACGTCAAACACCAAAACATCTTTCTTTGTAAATACATATTTCAAAATCAAAATACAAAATATAAAATCTTTACAAAATCCAAAAGATTTTCCATTTATTACTTTAAAAAAAAAATCAAATATATTACAATAAATTTTTATGATGTTGAAATTTTCAAATAACATAAAATTCATTGATTATGTTTTCTTCAAACCTTGAGCTCGAATTATCACATGCATTTTCATTCATGATTAATAATATGGTAACAATTCAAATTCGGCTCAAGAAGGCTATCTCTCGAATATGTTTCCGTATTTGAGGGGGGGACTTTTGTTCAACCAAAACAAAATCTAATTCCACGAAAGGACCCCGTGTACGCTTCTCAATGCCTCAATCCTAATTAAAGGAGCGAAAGCTTCTTAACTGTTTGCAACACAAAATCTTTGTTCAAAATCAAATGTTCTTGAAATCCGTTTCTTCCCAAAGGAATTTCAAACGCCTCAAAAAGCATATTTTAATCAACATGTTTTCAAAAACAACATTCATATGCTATTTTTGAGGGGGAGAAATGTGATTAAAATTGTTGATCGTAAGTTATGGAATCTCATAACGTGCTCGACTCGAATATCACCAATGAATTGACGATCTTTGAATGTCGATGTCGAAAAGATTTGTCTTCAAGACTTATCTTAGTAGAATGTACCAATCCGAGACACTCTTGATTTACATGAACTTTGACGGGTCTAACCTCCTTTTCAAGGAGAGTTTACATCTTCAAGGTAGTTATTAGAGCTAGTTGTCACCTAAAAGCTGATAATGGAACTCTTTAACTATACAACGTAACCGTGTCTCGCGGGGAATTGTCTATCAAGAGTCGATCAATTCAAAAGTGCGAGCTCTACCCTCTGCATGCGATTTTAGTCAAAACTCATAAGCACATGTGGGGGTATTTACGAAAACCAAAACTCTCAAGGTGTTAGCAAAACATGTTTTTCATCATAAACATCTTGAGAGATTTTCAAGAAAAGGTTTTGTGGCAACATAGGATAGTCATGGAGTTAAAGGTGACTAAGTTTAGGAATAAACGTCCTATGATCCGCCAGAGCCGGAGGGATCTACCCAAGGACACCACAAATAGTTAGTATTTAGAAGTCCTTAGGTATGATTGAAAAAGGAGAAAATGAGAATCGGAGAAAGAAGGAGTTGAAGAATTAAAAGAAAAGTTAAAGAAAAGGGTGAAAAGAAATAGCCCTCAAATTATTCAACTTAGGGCGGACACGGGTTCAATTCATATGCTACTGGTTGTCACAAGATGACACCGGTATTGAAGACAAAGTCGTCATGGACCCAGTGACGCAATGCACTAAACCTTCTAAGCCACTCAAGTTCTCTCAAAAGAGCTTGTTTCATTCTCACAGGGAACCCTACGTAATCTATCGACTCTCTCTTAGAGATTGTTGGTATTGAAGAAGGAGACCCTCTCCCTAGTCTCCGCTTAGGAAAATCAAAGCGCACTAATCGAGTCTAGAGCCATGAGATTCATCAAAAGATCTCTTAGGAACACCTAATATTTCATCACTTGATTGTTCAAACAATAAGGACACAAGTGACATATTCCAGAGTCCTACGCAGATCTTAGCAATCTGCCTGAACATTTATGAGGGGATTCACAATTGTGATCCTCAGTGATTGAATGGAAATTCCTGCCAGGGTCAACATCAAACAACCACGACAAGTGGTCACTTCGGTAATCCTTTGTGGGTTACGCTTAGTGTTCGGGTGGTCTCAAGCGGTCTACGATCGTGGGTGATACCTCGGTATACTCCAGTGACTCACAACGATTGTGAAGATATTGAGTATAGGGAAATTCTAGCAAGTATCCGATCGAGATTAGTCAAAGATCGTGCACACGTGACTGGGATGTACTTGTACAAAATATCCAAACTCTTCGTCGGAAACTTTATTGCTAATTGTTTTATTGTAGGTACTAAAGACCGGGAGTCATAAAGACCATAACCACCATCATTACTATCAACATACTCATTTCCACATGCTCATACATACATCGAAAAGACATTCTCATCAAAGATCTAAGCAAAGAAAAGTTCAACAAAATTTCACGCCAAAGTCAAAAATCGCAAAGTCATGAGATAAAGATTAGAAGATAAAGAATGTAAACTTCACATGTATGAATCACAAACTTCACAAGTATGAGCATGTTGGAAAAAGACGTTCAAGCACCGACAACAAAGATGTTGATAAAAGCGATTTCACAACATCACAACAACAAGAACAAAGAACAAAGATGCAAAGAATCAAAGACGTCTCAAGCTATAAACACCAAAGAAGTTCAAGAAGTCGAACGACCTAAGAAAGACAACAAATGATGACCAACCCTTAGGGGGAGATTGTTAGGAACATGTTTTATTATAAAGTGTAGGTCATTTCATTTGTAATAGGTCGTTAACAATTATGGTTTATAAATGTTTGTATTTAGATTTACAGCTCATGTAGTAAACCCATGAGTCGTGATAAGAGGTTCTTCTAGAACCAAGGGAAACACCCTACTTATGTAAACACTATAAATACCCCTCCCTTGAAGGGAGAGGTGTTGGTTCTAATTGCAATTATCATTTCATTAATCATTCATTAGTTCCTTCCACTTTCTCTCTAAAACTTTCTCTCTCTAGAAATACATATTGATGTGATAGAATGGTGACCTAACAAAACGGTCATACTTTTACCCAAAATCAACATGCCAATGTCATGCTACCAAGTTTTAAACATATCATCCAAGTTTCTCTTGTCATTAAGATCAAACTATATAATCACAAAGACTAAACAACCTAAACTAACTCAGAACATCGAATGAGAACAAACAAACTAGCTATGTTCAAAATTATTAGAAACTCCACAAAAGGGATCCGGGACCAACTCAACACCAAGATCAATATCAATTGAAAACAAAATAACTTGGATCCCATCTCAAAATCAAACTGGATGGTCATGGGTGTATCGACTCAGGATACACACATCTAAAAGACAATTAAAAAGATACCCAATAAGCCTTCGTAGACATAACCGACGTTCATTATTTGACAACATCCTATCACAACAGCAGATGTGATGAGTGTGTAAATACTCATTATTTTTGGTCAAATCTGAACTGCAAAACGTTTAAAAATGCTCAGAAATGCATCAAAATACTGAAAATATTCCAAAATTACATTTTATATGTTTCAGATGCAAAATGTTTAAAATCAGATGAAAAATGAGCTAAATTTGCATAATTGGCGCTTTCATTCCCCAAGTTTCAAAAATTGTCGAAATAGTCCCTGAGTACTTAAATTCAAAAGAAAAATCACCAAAGGTCCTTTTAAAATCATAAGTTGTCAAAATTAGTCCTTTGGTGAAAAATGTCAAAAGTTTTGAGAAATTACAAGTTTGGTCCTCCAAGTTTAAAAATTGGCAAAAATGGCCCTTGAAAAATTGAAAATGTCAAGTTTGGTCCTTGTATTATTAAAACTTGTCACTTTTAGTCCCTTGGAACAACTTTGCAAATTGGCAGTTTTGGTCCCTTAATTTTCAGAAATTGCATAATAGGTCCTTGTTTATTTATCCTTGGCCTTGTCAAAATGCTTTGACCCCCGCATTACCACCTTTGGACCTTACCAATTTGACCCCTCAATTATTAATAACCCAGTCAAACTTTGGTCAAATATACCCACCTGCGCCAAATCCATTTTCTTCCCAACTCGCTTCTTCCGAAAATGCCCGCTACACTCAACCCTCCTCCAAACTCATTTTTCCACCCACCTTATCACTCCAAACATAACAATCCAAGATACATTTAATGGTTCATCCCTTTGCACTCAAACTCCCCACCGTTTAAAAGCGGTTCCGCCAAAATATGATCAATGGCCAAGATTGTCTCCAGTGATCCAAAGGCCTCAAATGCAAAGTGGGATTCATTCGAGGAGAGAGGGGAGCAATGTGGGTGTATAAAAGGAAGAGAGAGATGCAAAGAAAAGAGTAGTTAGTTTTAAATTTTTAAGTATGTCGTTTTTTTAAGTTTATGTTTTAATTAAACTCTAGGATGTAATCTTTTGCTTCATTGTACTAAATTCAAGTAACATTATCAGTGTATTGTGTTTTTAAATAGTAATTCCAAGTTCTTATATAAGTTTCAAATTTCAAGTTTACTGTTGCACATTTCAGTTTAAATTTCTTATGTACAAGCTTTCAGAAGCTTATTTTTAAGCTTAAACTAGTTCATTAAAGCTTCTAATAGCTTTTGGTAAGCTTTAAATTAAGATTCAAGCAATTTGGGTCCATGGTCAACGAAAGTCAAACTGAGCTAGGAATGGGAATGGTGATGATATTTGGGTTGATGCAGCATGGATATGGGTTGGATTAGGCTAAATTAGTGTAGGTATGGTTTGGTTTTAGCCTGCAAACTAGCTGGACATTGGTGAGTGAGTTTCTCATTTTCAATTTTCAAGTCAATTTGCAGTTTTTGTTTATACTTGTATCTGTGGTTATAAATAGTTCAAATGTGTTTATTTAGTTGTATTTAGGATAGTTAAGCTCAGTTTGATCAATAACTCAAGCCAGTTCAGTAGTACCTTAGTTTACATTGCAAATCAGTGATATATAAGGGTGTTTGGATTTCATGTTTAAACGTACTTAAGGTTAGTGCGATGGTGAAAACTTGTTGTTTTAAGCTTGTGTAACTTTATTATACTCATCTCTGTCTTTATTTTGTATCTAGAACACTAAAAGTCAAAATCACTTTTGAATCTGTCTTAAGTCTTGTCTGTTGAGATTTTAGAAAAGCAAAAGCTTGTTTCATGTTTAGAAATCACTAGAGTAGTTTGCATTGGCTTCATTTCATCCATTAACATCAATTTCAGTCCATAAATCTAGGTTCAAAGTTCAACTTGGTCAAAATCTCAAAAACAGTTAAAAAGTCAAATCTGAAAAATCAGTTTTGAGCCCAAATGAGTGGATTTTTCATGAGCTCATTTCTAGGCTAAATCAAGTGAAACTTTGGGTGTTAAAAGTTCAACTGGTCTTATTTCTTATTACCATTTTAGTAGATTTTTGCAAATTTTTTTGAAGCCCCAAATGAGCTTGTCTATATGGGCTTATGTGCCATGTGCATTGACTCGCTTTCACCGAGTCCGCAGAGTGTGTCTTGTGGGCTTGCACAAGCTCCTCTTAGCTCACCAAGGTCTGGTTTTGGATTATAAGATCTTAGCCAGGTCTCCTTCAAGTCCCTTCTTCGCTTTCTAGTTTCCATTTATTTAAGTGCTTATTTTTAAGCTTAAAGTAGGTCCTTTAAACTGCTTTTAGCTTATAATCTCAAAACATCAAATCTGCATTGTGCATTTCAGAGGATTAGGATAGTTGAAACTTGTTCCATGTAGGTACTTTTAGCTATTTATAGCTTTTGTATTCGGTTGGTGGCTTTTGAGGCTTGTGGCTTATTTTAAGTCTTAATATTAAGCACTTGTGGTAGCATTGCATTTTCTTGCACACAAGCACTTGATTTTATATTTTCCTAGATTCAGTATATTATTTTAGGCTTATCTTGAATTTTCATATTTTTCCAAATCAGTTTGCTATTTTTCTTAATTTAAATTAGTTTTAAGTTTTTAAATAGCTTTTAATACAATTAATTCATAAAAGCTTCCAAAAATAATTTTCATTTTTCTTAAGTTAAGATAAATATAAAAGCCAAAAAATATTTTTTAGATTTTTCTTAGTTAATTTTTATTTTTAAGCAATTTAATTAGTTTTAATAGTTTCTAATTCCTAGAAAATACAAAATATTCAAAAATACAAAAATAGTTTTGAAAATTCTCTTTTGTTATTTTAGATTTTTCCAAGTCAAAATTTTATTTTTCTAGCTTTATTTCATATTTTCTTGTATTTTAGGCTATTATTAAATAGTTAAAAATAGTTTTAAATTAATAATAATTAGATAATTAGTTATAAAAATAATTTTCTTTTCTATAAATTTTCTTTTATCATTAGGATTGTAAAATATCATTTTCATATTTTTAGGATTAATATTGCTTTAGTTTCACATTTTCTTTTTCAGACGTCGTAGTTTTTAATTCTAAGTTTTATAAAACATAAAATCAAAAACATCATTTTGCAAATAGTGATAGCGTTTATTTAATATTTTTATCTTTTAATTTTCTTTAATTTTCATTTAAGCCCTTTAGTTTATGAGCTTTTTCGTAGTAATAATCACAATCCTTTTCCGCTCAAATCTCTCGATCACTATCCGTTTGGTGATTCATTGCATAGCTCATTGGGACATAACGACCGGAAACCCTATTCTCTCCGATCTTCATTGCATTCGCTTCCGGACTATTTTAAGTTTGTTACGGTCGGCCATTCACAAGTGGCGGCATTGTGCGATAAAACTTGACCGTCTGGGAACCAATCAAATTTTTGGCGCCACGCCGGAGTCAGTCTTGATTATCTTCCGCTTAGCAGATTAGTGATTTGAATATTCACTCTTTGTTCATACCATCCATCTACATATATTTATATTTTCTTATAAAAATCCAAAATACTCATCTTTATCCTCATGACCATTTGATTCTCTTCTTAACCTCTATATGTTTAATTCTAATGACGACGATCATCTTGATTGTATGGAAAAGGATCAACATCATTGTCACAAGTACGTGTGTGAGCGGTGTGGAAGGCCTAGTTCAAGCGAATTTTGCGATTTGTGCGAATTATCCATCAAAAGTCTTTTCAAAGTTATTTCGACCCCACGCCACATCCCGAAATACGTTTAATGTTGACGAACCCGTTCGAATGTTAGTGTTACCTCAAGCACCCACCGAGGGTTACGAGGACAATCTCTTGAATTTAGAGCCCGTAATCTAATTGAACAAATTCAAGCCGATGAAAAAGGTCAAGAATCGAATTGATTACGATGAGCCCGCTCAAACACGGAGACCATAACGAAGTAGTGGAAATTGCTAGCTCGAGCACACCACTTGTCCCACCTCCGGATTTTTCAAAATGCTCTTCGAGACTTGTTAGTCATTCGGATCACCATGTTGGTTTTGTTGATTCTTTGAATGAACCGATTCTTTTTCATAACTCTCAAATGAAATCGTTTATTCCTTGTGTCGGTTGTGGTGAGCCTCTTTTTGGTTCACCATGTCGCTGGTGTACGTGTGTACAATGTGGTAATGATATTCATAACGGGAGTTGTTTGTTTTGTGGTTCGAGGAATTCATTTGATTATGATCCTAATCCGAACTCATTTAACGACCCCTCAAACTTTTCCAATTACCCACCACAACCCGACTTATCTTCATATAATCAACATAATCATTTGTGAATTTTGTGGAGATCCTCACCAAGGATTTGAGTGTCAATCCGAAACACGTTTGTCTATGAACAGCTTTCGGTGATGCTCGTAACTTTGGTTATGACCAATATCCATATAATTCACCTGTCTGACTCAGCAGCTTTCTTTGTGTGTAATCTTGTGGAGGTCCCCACTCACTCGATTGTCAAATAGGAATCCATTTCCTTGTAACAATCATGACTCTCACATGTTTGACAATTGCCAACCTCCACAACACCATACGGTTCAAACTCCACCGAGCCGTTGTCTCAAGAAATCTCCCAAGATTTTGAAACCGTAATGAAAACACTTGATGATATGATTAGTAACTTTAAGAATCAAGTGAGTAGTGAAAAGACCATGGGAGAATTGCGGTCAAGAACGAGAAGAACGAGAGGCTCGCAAATCTAGGGAAGAATTATTAGTCCTAGAGCAAGCGGCTCTAAGGCGTTCCCAATTTCTTAAGGCAGCTATGTATGATGATGACGAGAGAGTATTTCTTTAAGGATATTATTTCTCAACTCCTCGGTCGGTTGATATCCCAGCTTGAGATTCCATCTCAAACAACTGCTATCACACCAAGCTCCCACTCACTCTCTCGAGCATGGGGACGAGCATCTTGACACTGCTCACGAAAAGGAATCGGACGAATTCATAAAGTCTAGTGTTGAGAACCTTGTCCCAATCCCAAGAGAGTCACAGGAATTCTTGATCATGTGTGATATCCTCCTCCTCTTGTCTTCCAAAATGATCATGTTGAGATGTTCTCCGATTCTAATGATGACGATTCGTTATCTTGTGGAGACATCGTTTATGTGGAAGATTTACCTTCCGAGCTTGTTAGCTTAGAAGAAGAGAATGATGAAGTTATCGACATCGAAATCAAAGATGAAGCTCTTCGTCTTACATTATTGAATGTCGGTCTTCTCATTTCAAAAATCGAGGCTTTCAAAGAGAAACCAATTTCATCTCCTATCCCCATTAAGGGTAGTGACATTCTTTCCGATGATTCTAATCCGGAAATGAAAGCCTTCTGTTTTGATAATATGGGAGAGAAGATTAGTGGCGCACCACTTTTCATTCTCATAATTCTCCCGATTATGAATCATTTACATTGGAGGAGTTCACCAATGAACCCACTCATATCAATTCGAATATGATTCATTCACCTTCATGGAGTTCTCGATGAACTCACTCATATATCATATCTCCGCGGAGTATGATAATTTCTACTTTGATCTAGACACTCCATAATATGTCTTGATCAAGCAAGCTTAACCGATGAGATTCATGAAACTACGAATTCTCCTATCGAGGATGAAGAGTTAGTCATGATTTCTATCATGATTTTCTTTCTTTTCTTCATATATTCTATCACTTCTCCTGCTCTTCACTCCTTCGGAATGAAGACATTATCTTTGATCCCGACATTTCCATGTACCATTATCTTGAGCCGGAATATATCTCATCGGTGTGGAACCTTCACGCTTCAAATGTATGTCCAAACATCTTGAATGAAAGTCCGATGGAGATTGTTTCTTCCACTTTGCTTCCCATGAACCAATTAATTCGGGTCGAGTCAAGCTAGCGACTCGGTAATCAAAAACAAGAGCTAAACATGGGTTTTCACCGTGTGTACCACCCTAGTGTGGGGAGTTGCCCACATGTTATATATATAAGTTTTCATAATAAAAAAAAAAAAAAAAAAAAAACCTTTCAAAATAATGGCCGTAGTATTTCCTTTTACGTTCTATGTTTCGCATAACTGGCGTACTTTGAATATTGAGGGCAATATTCATTTCTAAGTGTGGGGAATTCTCACGAATTTTATCATATAATTATACCGCCCAATTCCCCATTTTGGCCAATTTTTTTTTTTTTTCGAGTAAGTGTTCGCACTTACTCATCTTATGGTTATCATCCGCCTTGTCTAATAAACAAAAGGATTGGCTAATCCAGAGCAAACGGCTCTTGGTAAAGATATCTCAAATCCGTTGACGGCTTGCAATTTGCCCAAAATTGTATGGTGTTCAATTCACCATATCTTTAATTAGTGAAGAGTTGGCTAGCCCGCAAGTTTATGGCTTGTGGTAAAGGCGATGGAAAAACCATAATTGGTAATCACTCACCAAAGATAATATTGATAATTTATCTAAGAGTTGGCTAGTCCGAAGCAAACGGCTTCCGTAAAGACAAATCAAATCGTTGAAAGTGGTGGTTTGCTCAAAATCACATGGTTATCGGTGTACCATGGTTCTTACTTGAACTAAAACATTTGGCTACTCCGAAGTAATGGCTTTTGGTAAAGAGAGTCAAATCCATTAAGTTTTCTCAAAAGATTGCTAGGACTAGCAATAGTTTAGTGTGGGGATTGATGAGTGTGTAAATACTCATCATTTTGGTCAAATCTGAATCAAAAAACGCTTAAAATGCTCAAATGCATCAAAATATCGAAAATATTCCAAAATTACATTTTATATGTTTCGATGCAAAATGTTTAAAATCGATGAAAATGAGCTAAATTTGCATAATTGGCGCTTCAGGTCCCCAAGTTTCAAAATTGTCGAAATAGTCCCCGAGTACTTAAATTCAAAGAAAAATCACCAAAGGTCCTTTTAAAATCATAAGTTGTCAAAATTAGTCCTTTGGTGAAAAATGTCAAAAGTTTTGAGAAATTACAAGTTTGGTCCTCCAAGTTTAAAAATTGGCAAAAATGGCCCTTGAAAAATTGAAAATGTCAAGTTTGGTCCTTGTATTATTAAAACTTGTCACTTTTAGTCCCTTGGAACAACTTTGCAAATTGGCAGTTTTGGTCCCTTAATTTTCAGAAATTGCATAATAGGTCCTTGTTTATTTATCCTTGGCCTTGTCAAAATGCTTTGGACCCCCTGTCATTACCACCTTTGGACCCTTACCAATTTGACCCCCTGCTTATTAATAACCCAGGTCAAACTTTGGTCAAATATACCCACCTACGCGCCAAATCCATTTTCTTCCCAACTGCTTCTTCTGCAAATGCCTGCTTACACTCAACCCCCCTCCTCCAGCTCATTTTTCCACCCACCTTATCACTCCAAACATAACAATCCAAGATACATTTAATGGTTCATCCCCTTTGCACTCAAACTCCCCAGCTGTTAAAAAAGCAGTTTCCCGCCAAAATATGATCAATGGCCAAGATTGTCTCCAGTGATCCAAAGGCCTCAAATGCAGGTGGGATTCATTCAGAGGACTGAGGGGAGCAATGTGGGTGTATAAAAAGGAAGAGAGAGGTGCAAAGAAAGAGTAGTTAGTTTTAAATTTTTAAGTATGTCGTTTTTTTTAAGTTTATGTTTTAATTAAACTCTAGGATGTAATCTTTTGCTTCATTGTACTAAATTCAAGTAACATTATCGATGTATTGTGTTTTAAATAGTAATTCCAAGTTCTTATATAAGTTTCAAATTTCAAGTTTATCGTTGCACATTTCGCTTTAAATTTCTTATGTACAAGCTTTCGGTGCTTATTTTTAAGCTTAAACTAGTTCATTAAAGCTTCAATAGCTTTTGGTAAGCTTTAAATTAAGATTCAAGCAATTTGGGTCCATGGTCAACGAAAGTCAAACCGAGCTAGGAATGGGAATGGTGATGATATTTGGGTTGATGCAAGATGGATATGGGTTGGATTAGGCTAAATTAGTGTAGGTATGGTTTGGTTTTAGCCTGCAAACTAGCTGGACATTGGTGAGTGAGTTTCTCATTTTCAATTTTCAAGTCAATTTGCAGTTTTTGTTTATACTTGTATCTGTGGTTATAAATAGTTCAAATGTGTTTATTTAGTTGTATTTAGGATAGTTAAGCTCGGTTTGATCAATAACTCAAGCCAGTTCAGTAGTACCTTAGTTTACATTGCAAATCAGTGATATATAAGGGTGTTTGGATTTACTGTTTAAACTGTACTTAAGGTTAGTGCAGTGGTGAAAACTTGTTGTTTTAAGCTTGTGTAACTTTATTATACTCATCTCTGTCTTTATTTTGTATCTAGAACACTAAAAGTCAAAATCACTTTTGAATCTGTCTTAAGTCTTGTCTGTTGAGATTTTAGAAAAGCAAAAGCTTGTTTCATGTTTAGAAATCACTAGAGTAGTTTGCATTGGCTTCATTTCATCCATTAACATCAATTTCAGTCCATAAATCTAGGTTCAAAGTTCAACTTGGTCAAAATCTCAAAAACAGTTAAAAAGTCAAATCTGAAAAATCAGTTTTGAGCCCAAATGAGTGGATTTTTCATGAGCTCATTTCTAGGTTAAATCAAGTGAAACTTTGGGTGTTAAAAGTTCAACTGGTCTTATTTCTTATTACCATTTTAGTAGATTTTTGCAAATTTTTTTGAAGCCCCAAATGAGCTTGTCTATATGGGCTTATGTGCCCTGTGCATTGACTCAGTCTTCACTGAGTCTGCACAGGGTGTGTGCAGGGCTTGCACAGAGCTCCTCTTAGCTCACCAAGGTCTGGTTTTTGGATTATAAGATCTTAGCCAGGTCTCCTTCAAGTCCCTTCTTCTGTTTTCTAGTTTCCAGCTTATTTAAGTGCTTATTTTTAAGCTTAAAGTAGGTCCCTTAAAACTGTTTTTAGCTTATAATCTCAAAACATCAAATCTGTGCATTGTGCATTTCAGAGGATTAGGATAGTTGAAACTTGTTCCATGTAGGTACTTTTAGCTATTTATAGCTTTTGTATTCAGTTGGTGGCTTTTTGAGGCTTGTGGCTTATTTTGAGTGCTTAATATTAAGCACTTGTGGTAGCAGTTGCATTTTCTTGCACACAAGCACTTGATTTTATATTTTTCCTAGATTCATTATATTATTTTAGGCTTATCTTGAATTTTTCATATTTTTCCAAATCAGTTTGCTATTTTTCTTAATTTAAATTAGTTTTTAAGTTTTTTTAAATAGCTTTTAATACAATTAATTCATAAAAGCTTCCAAAAAATAATTTTTCATTTTTCTTAAGTTAAGATAAATATAAAAAGCCAAAAAAATATTTTTTTAGATTTTTCTTAGTTAATTTTGTATTTTTAAGCAATTTAATTAGTTTTTAATAGTTTTTAATTCCTAGAAAATACAAAAATATTCAGAAAAATACAAAAATAGTTTTGAAAATTCTCTTTTGTTATTTTAGATTTTTCCAAGTCAAAATTTTATTTTTCTAGCTTCATTTCATATTTTCTTGTATTTTAGGCTATTATTAAATAGTTAAAAATAGTTTTAAATTAATAATAATTAGATAATTAGTTATAAAAATAATTTTCTTTTTCTATAAATTTTCTTTTATCATTGGATTGTAAAAATATCATTTTCATATTTTTAGGATTAATACTTGCTTTAGTTTCACATTTTCTTTTTGACGTCACGTAGTTTTAATTCTAAGTTTTATAAAACATAAAATCAAAACATCATTTTGCAAATAGTGATAGCGTTTATTTAATATTTTTATCTTTTAATTTTCTTTAATTTGCATTTAAGCCCTTTAGTTTATGAGCTTTTTCCGTAGTAATAATCACAACCTTTTTCTCGCTCAAATCTCTCGATCACTATCCGTTTGGTGATTCATTGCATAGCTCACGGGACATAACGACCGGAAACCCTATTCTCTCCCGATCTTCATTGCATTCGCTTCCGGACTGTTTTAAGTTTGTTACGGTCGGCCATTCACAAGTGGCCGGCCAGTGTGATAAAACTCGACCGTGCGGGAACCAATCAAGATGACTACTTGCACATGACATGCAATGTAATATAACACTATCAATGCCCGACAACATCCTATCACAACAGATGACTACTTGCACATGACATACAATGTAATATAACACTATCGAGTCACGTAAGTTTTGAACAAATAGTTGGTCGCGGATTCGGGTTTAAGGTCGCGAATGCTGGGTTTAAACATGAGGAAGATGAAGATGAAGGGTGATAAACTAAAATAATGAAATGACGATTTTGCCCTCATGTGCAAGGTCATAATGACTTTGACTAATAGAGAATTGGTCAAAGGACCGATTTGGCATTTAAAGGCCAAAGGTTTAGACCTATGGCGATGAAAAGGTGAGTTTTGTCCAATAACGATGCACCTTGCCAAGTTTATGGACCAACGGTGTATTTTAGTCTTATTATTATTTGGTTTATAAGTGTATGTGAGGTATTAGTTATGTATATTTGTATAAAAGTGAGTATTTTAATAAAAGATGGGAGAGTGATGACTATTGAGAGGGAAAAGTGAGAGGGATTGAGAGAAGAGAAAAAGTTGATATGACGCGCTAAGATGGAAGATGAAGCGGTACGACTAGTGAAAGAGTAGTTTTAGACACACTCACTCACTCACCTTACACATCAGCATCACATCAGCTTTCTCTCTCCAACTTTTCACTTAAACTCCCTCTCACCATTCACCCTTATCGATCTCACCACACACACCTTTCAATTAAATACCCACTTTATATAAATAAACTCCACTAAATACCTCACACACAAACAAAATAAATAATAAAAACTATGCACGGAAACCGGATAGTGAACCACTCACCTTTGCGAGTGTTTTTTTTGCCCATTCACTCGTGAGTTTGCATAGGTGTAAAGGTCATTGATGAGTTTACAACTCACTACACACTCACTCACCTTTATTTTACATTGATAAGGTACTCTTATTACACCCAGGCCCGGATATGAGGCTGTGCAACAGGAGCAAATGCACATGGCCCATCTTTTTTTGGGGCACCAAAATTTATGTACTGTTATGTTTAGTATAGGCTTACTTTTCAAGTCTTATCTTTGTACAACTCTAATTTGATTTGTATCCATCCAACTATTACTATAAAATAAAGGGGAGTCATCTCTTTTTATTCATTGAAAACACAAACTGACAATCGCTTTTGACTACATCTACCAAAAAGGACAATTGCTTTTTTTATTCATTGAAAACACAAAATAAAGGGGAGTCCTCTTTTTTTAGTCATTGAAAACAAAAACTATTGATCGCTTTTGACTGCATCTACAAAAAAGATGTACTCTTTTATTTTGTTTTTATTAATTGTTTAATTGCTTTTCTCCTTTAATGTTGAAACATAGTAGTAACTTTTTATATATTATATTGATTGTAATTTGTATTCATTCAAGCAATAGTTGTAGATTTTTTAACTAAGCGAGAGTTGTAGATTACTAGACTAGGTTTGCGATTTTTTTCATGATGTTTTTATTCCTAAGCAATTGTTTTGAGAAGAATGGTTATGACATATTTTTGTTTAAATTATGCATTAGAAAAAGGCATCATCATTTAATTATCTTAGAAGCAATTAATTTTAATTGTTAGGATGATAAGAATATGATATCTAAGGATTGAATATACATATGCTAGACATTCGTAGGTTTTGAGGAAGTAAGCCACAAATATTCTAATTGAAAACATAAATTATTTAATCAACAAGTACATAATTAATTAGTCAATTATGAATTTTTATGTATGTGACGACTATAAGTTTAAAGCACTATAATTAGTTACTTAGTTATCTTTTGGCTTTTACTTACATATTTTTAGAGAAATCATGCCTCTAAACAAGCATCCGGATTTCAAAAGCGTTTGAAGAAACAGAGAACCGAACAAAGCAATAAGAAACAATATGGATCCATACATAAGCATGTTCAAATAGAGCCACGAGATGCTTCTGATAATCAAGAACTTATTGATAACAATGTTGATGGTGATAATATGAATATTGATGGTATTAGTGATGACGATGTTGATGATGATGGAGTTAATGATACTTATATTGACCATACGGGTGATGTTCTTGGTGGTAATGTTAGTGTTGATAGTGATGATATTGACCTTGAGAATATGCGCGGTGATGATGGCAATCGATGAGATTAATGCCGATAATGTGAATGTTGATAATCCTAATGCTAATGTTCATCATGTTGATATATTTGATCCACGAAACCTGGGTGGTCTTAGTTCGACATGATTAAAGCTTTAGTAGAAGGAGGTCCTATAAGAGATAATTCTATTAAGAAAGGTCCAAAAGATAATTTTTCTCGAAGATTTTCTGCCACTTTCTTTACTAGAGTTCTACCAAATAACGAAAAGTGTGATAGAGAATGGCTAGTGTATTCCAAAGAGCTTGATAGAGTTTTTTGTTTTTGTTGTAAAATATTTAAAAAAGGGAATGCAAAAGGTTCATTAGTTAATGAGGGTTTTCGCAGATTGGACACATGTTGGTACAAGACTTAAAGAGCATGAAGTTGGTTTAGAACATATCACAAACATGGACACTTGGTTTAACATGCGTCATAGACTGGAAAAGAATGAAACAATTGATAAAATGGCACATGAACAATTTCAGAAAGAGAAAGATCACTGGATGAAGGTTCTGTTGAGAATAATTTCAGTTGTGAAGTTTCTTGCTAAACAAAATTTAGCATTCCGTGGTACAAATGAGAAATTGCATGTTGAAAACAATGGAAACTTTTTGGGTCTGATTGAAATGTTGGAAGAGTTTGATCCATTTATCAAAGAGCATGTGCGTCGTATCACGAGTGATGAAATTCATGTTCATTATCTTGGGCATTCAATACAAAATGAGTTAATACAATTACTAGCTCATGGAATTAGATCGCAAATTATTCAAAAAAAGAAAGCAAGCAAAGTATTTCTCTGTGATACTTGATTGTACCCCTGATACAAGTCATCAAGAACAAATGTCTTTGATATTGAGGTATGTAAATTTAGCATCCACATGTGATACAGTTGAGGAATCCTTTTTAGGATTTTAAGTGTAGATGATACGACTGGTCAAGGACTTTTTGATGTTACACATGATGAACTAAAGTATCTAGATCTTGATATTGACGATGTGCGGGTCGGGGCTATGACAATGGATATAATATGAAAGGAAAGCATCGGGGAGTACAAAAGAAATTTTTAGATATAAATCCTAGAGCTTTTTATACACCATGTGGTTGTCATAGCCTTAATCTAGCATTGTGTGATATCGCTAGCTCTTGTGGAAAAGCTATGGACTTTTTTGGAGTTATACAACGAATTTACACTATTTTTGCCAATTCTTCCAACAGGTGGTTAATTTTGAAAAATAATGTTAAAGGGTTAACTCTCAAGTCATTGTCCATAACCCGTTGGGAAAGTCGTGTTGAGAGTGTGAAAGCTATTAGATTTCAACTTATAGAAATTAGAAGCTTTACTCAAGTTCTTTGAAAATGATAATGACCCAAAATCAAAAGCGAGTCAAAATCTTTAGCAACAAATAAGCTTGGCGACTTTGAGTTTTTAGTATCAACCGTCATTTGGTTTGACATATTATTTGTCCGTAAATTTGGTGAGCAAGAAGTTACAATCGATGATATGCTTATAGATATTGCTATTAAAGAAGTTGAAGGGCTAATTGCATTCTTTGAGAAGTTTAGAGCCACGGGTTTCGATAAAGCGATTAATGTTGCTAAGGAGATTGCTATTGAAATGGATATTGATCCAAGATTTCGTCAAAAGCGTGTAATTGTAGAAAAGACAATTTGATGAGAATTCGTGGATCAAGATACTTCATATTCATCAAGAGTCATTTAAGGTCCAATATTTCCTATATATTTTGATCAAGCACTTGTTTCTCTAAGAACACGATTCGAGCAATACCAAGAGTATGAAAAGTTTTGGCTTTTATTCACTTCATGAGTTGAATTCCTTTGATGACAACACTCTTAAGTCCCATTTCTAGTCATCTTGAAGCTGCACTCAAGAATAATGAACAATCAGATGTTGAAGCAAAGGATCTTTTTGTGGAGTTGAGGTTGCTTAACAATTATTTGCCTGACAAAAATTTGAGACCTTCTGATATACTGAATTTTCTTAAAGAGCATGACGTTTTTCCTAATGCAATGATTACACGTATTGCTCACTATCCCGGTAACCGTGGCATCAGCATAAAGAAGTTTCTCAAAATTGAAATTGTTGAAGTCTTACTTGAGGTCCACAATGTCACAAGAAAGACTCAATGGATTGGCATTAATAGAATCGAGAATGGTCATTGGAGGCGTTGATTATGAAGTTTTAATCAACAACTTTGCTTCAAAGAATGCGAGGAGAAGTGCATTTTTCAAGAAATAAGTTGCACAGAGCTATTTGTTAGAGTGATTCGCTAATTTTCCATTAGTTTTATTTTTACTTTTAGAAATGCAACATATTTTTGCCGTTAATTTCATTATTTTTGTAACTTTGATGTTTTTCTCCCATGTTTTAAGTTTATCAATTTTAAAAAATTTATATTAGTATTTAAAATATTTGCGTTTTGTTTTTTGAACATTCATTATATTGATCATACGAGGCTAGCAAGTTGCTAAAATTACATATGAATGAGAACGTGTAGAACTAAGCTGCTGGAAAACCATACATGAAATGAATCGGTTTAAAGATGTGTCGCTCCACCGGGCCACCGATGTCTAGGAGCTTTTTCGATTCACCGACCATTGGTAATCGATGCTTTTATGTTATTAGCCGCATTTACGAGGCTCGGGTTCTTGTTGGAGAAAATACATTCATTCCTCGTTTTCCAAATTGTCCATAGGAAAGCCATGATGATGAGTTGAAATAGATGTCTTTTCTTCGCGTTGTTCGTGATGGATAGGTGAAGCTGCAAGAGGTCACGCATGCTATTTGGTTTCGCTGGTGGGAGTTGACACCATTGTTGGGTGAATGTCCATAGTGAGTCTAATTACAACTATGATTATGTCATGATTAGTCAAAGTCCAATTTCACAAACCAACAAAAATCCTCCAAACTGCACACACCACACCACCACCTCAAAATTCCAAATTCCCAACTAAAACATTTCATTTCACTCACCAACAACAACAAACTAATCACTACCAAAACAAAATATCTTCCCAAACATTTTTCCTCAACCAATAAAATATCACAAACCCCTCCCTTTTTTGTGGCTTTTCTTTCAACTAACCATTTTCATATTATCCTCAACAACTTCATCTTCATCTTCACATATATAAACCCTAATTATTATTTTATATATAATCATAATTCGTTACACTTAATTAAATCGAATTAACTGATTAGTATTGATTTTCGATGCGTATCGTTAGTTATGGCTTCTGCTCCGTTTTCTTCAGGTTCTTAATTACTCTTTCATTTCAATTAATTACTGCTTAATATAGCTTAATTTCAAATTATTAGCTTAATTACGGTTTCATGTGATTTAGTTTTAACTGTGTGTGATTTGACAGTGTGTTTAGTGTGTGTAAATTTAGCTTAATTGTGATTATTGAGCCTAATTACGGTTCAATATGATTGAATAACTAACCGTGTGTGATTTGACAGTGTGTTTAGTGTGTGTGTGTGTGAATTATATTCTGTTGAGTATTGAGCCTAATTATGGTTTTATTTGGCGTAATTATAACTGTGTGTGATTTGATAGTGTGTTTATCACTTATCTGTTTACTCATTTGTTTAGTTACGGTTTAATGTAATTTAGTTTTAAACCGCGCGTGATTTGATAGTGTTGTTTAAGTTGATCGAATTGAAGTTTGTGTGATTTGACACTGTGTTTACTGTTTAGGCTATGTATGATGACTGAGCGTTTAGGAGAATATAATGCTTGTTGGCAATGAGTGTTTAGCTTTCGGAATTTGCTTAAACGCTCATAGTTGAAACATTAATAAAAGAAGATTCAAGCATTAGCGATTAGTTTTACGTTCGGTAGGAGTACCTGCAGTAGCAGTTAATAGTAAAATGACGAAGAAGCTAAACGTTAACGATGGACGCTTCTTCAAGTAGCATTTGAAAAGTAGCGTTTAGAAAAGATAAATGCGCGTAGCTTTTAATTCAAAACGCCAAATGTTAACCACTAAACGCGCCTAAATGCTCCTTGCCAAACATACATAATGACTGCTACAACTAAGTTATCAGACACTCTTATAATATAAACCGCTATACCTAGTTTTGCCAATTATGGCCTCTAGTGTGTGTGTGTGTGTGGCTACATGTAACGATTTATGTTTTTTATATGATTTAGTGTTGATGATTGTGTATATTTTGGCAGTGTCGGTAGAGTGTGTGAATATATGTAAGTATTCGAAAGGTGATGGAAGCGGAAGATATGATTGTAGTCCGATTTCGTGTGCGTGGAAGGCTCCTAGAGCGTTGACTGGATTGCTTGCTAGTACTGCTCATTCTTCGTCTTCGGCTTTCCATCATGGACAAAATGAAAGGAGGAGTCGTCATATTCATGTAACACTCACTTATTCACTTGTCGAATTATAGTTTAAATTGTGCCATAGTGTGATGCTTAATATCGCTACACCTTTACTGATAGTGATACAACTATATTTTTTCAATGCGTTTCATGCAAGCTTATTGCCTTATTGGACAGTCGTATACATACACTAGGTGTTAAACGTTTGTGTTATTCTTCACCTTGGACCGCTTTATTCTTAGATGTTTGGAATTAAGTAGGATAAGAATCCATGATTAATTTCCTGAGCATGAAGTAAGGGTAATGTGATTTGCTTGTGTAAACTGTATCTCAATTATGTACCCATACGAAAAATAAAAACTATGGTGCAACCGGGATGTATATGCATTTTTAAGTCACATGAAGAGTTCTAATTACTGTTTTGCTGATTGAAACTAGGAGGTTACTGGTTAAGTGTGTAGTCTAATTGTTAATTCTGAATAAAACACTTGCAACATTTTGTCGCACATCGTTTCCAAGGAGAGAGTCCTAGGGCTTGTGTAGGTTATTAAGGAGCAGCGATCCCTGTTTCCCGCAAGGGAAGGGCCTTATGGATCTGACTCATTTCGAGTCTTCGGCGCTGATTGTTGGTTATACTTAAATTCTTAATGGAATTGTAAACCCTATTCCAAGATTAGATTAAGATTGACTTCCTATTGCTGGGCTGCTGGCCTGAACCTAGGTCATTATTCTTTTGACTGAACCTACAAAATTACTATGTTCTTTATCTTTATCTTTTTTTTGTATACAATTTATATTCCCGTAGTTGTGTGTGCTATATTAGTGTGAATTACTCCAACAGTTACTTCATGCCAAGTTACAAAAGAAATGCTTCTGTTATCTGATACCCGTAGAACGTCATAAAATGCTTCCAATGAAGTTATACTTAATTTGAGCTTGTGAAACTGTTCTCTGTCCTGATAATTAAAATTTTGCGCCAATACTTGCTACAATGCATATCCTTCGTGACATAAATTCTTGTTGAACTGTAATACACAACGTGTTCTGCAAGTGCAAGATTCAAAACACATTTCGCACTGATGGTTGTCTATCAACCTGATACTCATGTCAGAGATGCGAAGCTGCTGGCATGGGAGCCTGGTTATCCTTTGAAGCTTTGGACCAGGTACAACCACGAAGACTTGCAAGGTCAAGTTTGCTCCATCGTGCATGTAGGAAATGGGTAGTGGGTTGTTCTTCATCTTCTTCTTCTGGATATGACGATGTTTCTCCTGAACGTTTATGGGAGGTATGTTCATCGTTCTCATGCTATTACATCTTCCACAAGATAGTTTAGACATGTATACGGAATTTCAAGGAGTAGGTGTCTGCCATTAAATCAAAGCCTTGGGATATGGATAATTTTACCTTTACATCACTTAATTATAGGCTTATAGCCTTATAGTAATAAGGCTAGAAGAAAGCGTTTTGTTTTATATTTGGAGTTTCAGATTGTAATTCACTAATTTGTAGTCGTTAGGTTGGAGAGGATATACCAATTTTGGAAATGAGACCCCTAATCTAGTACTTGTTTACTTTGGCCTGTTAAGAAGAGTTGAGACTGGTTGTTAGTCGGTCTGTCTTTCTCGATCTTAACATAATGGTAGTTAGCACCCTGTTAGAGCAAAATGTTGGTACTTGCCTTTACAAGTATTTTGGGATGAAAGTTACATTTTTATCAAGTATGATACTACTAAATGTAATCATAGCATAATGAAAAATTTAGTCCTTGAAAGAGAAACAATGCTTCAAAATCTATCTTTCCTCTTAGCCCGGGTGCAACATATAGTCTTGACTTGCCTTCTACAATTTTATCAAGAAGCTTCAAACCAAATTCTTGTTGAACTGAGGAAAGTAATTTGTCTTCTTAGTTTCATCTGAACCACCAAATTCATGTTGTTGTACGTCCTATGGAATCTGAAACCCTTTTGTTTTGGAATTTGTTTGATGCAGCATAAGATGAGATGTGTATAGCGTTAGTAGTAGTAGTGTAACAAAAAAATTATCCTTATGAGTGAGTTGTTATATAAGGATCACTAATGCCCTTTTGTTTTTATCATCTCAGGATCTTAAACCTGCTATTGCATACCTTACATCCGATGAACTAAAGTTGGTGCAAGATGCTCTAAATGTAAGTTTGCTCAGTCGTTATCTATGACCATCATTTACTGTAGACTAAATAGTATAATAAATTATTGAAGTCGGCCTTTCATTTCCAGGCAATCAA
Source organism: Chrysanthemum lavandulifolium (assembly GCA_022545495.1). Lineage (NCBI taxonomy): Eukaryota > Viridiplantae > Streptophyta > Magnoliopsida > Asterales > Asteraceae > Chrysanthemum > Chrysanthemum lavandulifolium. Next base: position 281,512,548 of record CM040241.1, read on the forward strand.
TGTACTTGCAAAATTCTGAAGTTACAAATATAGAAAAAAAAACTATGATTTTTAAAGTTAGTTTTAATGATGGTTCATTAATTTTTGATTGCGTAGCTTGCTTTTGAGGCACATGATGGGCAAAAAAGACGAAGTGGAGAACCCTTTATTATTCACCCTGTTGAAGTTGCAAGAATTCTGGGAGAACTAGTGAGTTGCACAATATTATGAATGGTTCTTATGGAATTACGTGGTTAGATATCCCATCAGATATTGGTGGGGACCTTAAAAAAATTTCCAATTATTATTGCTATGCTTTAGTTACTTATGGTTAATGGTGTAAATGAGATCACTTAGCTGACCAGTATCTGCTTGCTTATTTAGGAATTGGACTGGGAGTCAATCGCTGCTGGTTTATTACATGACACAGTTGAAGATACAAATCTTGTCACTTTTGAGAAAATAGAGGAGCAGTTTGGCGCTACTGTCCGTCACATTGTTGAAGGAGAAACTAAGGTGATACTTTTGCATATAGTAAAAACCTGTAGCTGTGATTGTTACAAATTTTGTTGCTTGGGCCTTGGGGTTGTATGTGTCAAACTTGATTCTAGCGTGATTCAGGTGTCGAAACTTGGAAAGCTGAAGTATAAAAATGAAAATCACTCTGTACAAGATGTGAAAGCTCATGATCTTCGACAAATGTTTCTAGCCATGACAGAGGAGGTAAGAATTAGGATATTCATGGATTATTAAAGCTCTTAATTATCTCAATCGCTTCTGAATTTGCTGCTTTTTCCAGGTCCGGGTGATAATCGTCAAATTAGCAGACAGATTACATAATATGCGGACTCTGTCACATATGCCTTCGCATAAGCAGGTGGGTTCAGTTTTGCTGAAATATCTATGCAGTTTTGTCATTCGCGTTCTTATTGTTTTCATAGTTGTTTACCATGTACAGGCCAGCATTGCAATGGAGACGCTACAGGTCTTTGCGCCTCTCGCAAAACTCCTTGGAATGTACCAAATTAAGGTAGAATTATTTTACTATATCAAAGGAGTCTATTTCTTGGTATAACCTCTTATTTGATTATTTTCTCGTTGCAGTCCGAGCTTGAGAATTTGTCCTTCATGTACACTAATCCTCAAGATTACGCTAAAGTGAAGAGACGAATTGCAGAACTCAGTAAAGAACAGGATAAAGAAATTGAAGAGGTATATTTAATACTTCAGTATGGAATGTGGCTTGTAGTAGATTAAAATCATCGTGATCTGTACGAGAAGCTAACCTCAATTAGATATTAATGGCCTATTATTGCTTCCTGTCTTAGGCACACAAAATTTTAATTAAGAGGATCGAAGATGATCAGTTCTTAGACCTTCTGACTGTGAAGACTGAAGTGCGTTCTGTTTGTAAGGAACCTTACAGGTAAGGTGATAGATCTGAATTTTTGTCTCATTCTGTTTGGTTATTTGAACACGTTAACTATTTTTGGTTCAAAACTATACTTATTTATTTGTTATTTCCTTTCTGAAAACCTTCAACTGCATCTTGTTTGATTTTGAACTCTTGTGTTTACAGCATCTATAAATCGGTACTCAAATCAAAAGGTTCAATTAATGAAGTTAATCAAATTGCACAGGTAGGTAATCAGTGGCTGATAAGTCATAAATGGTTTATCTAGAATAAGGAATTCCTTATTTTTCTGACATGTTTTATGCATTTTCATTAACAGCTGAGGATTATTGTCAGGCCCAAGCCTTGTGTTGGTGTAGGGCCTTTGTGTAATGCACAACAGGTAAAGTTAACAGTTGAGGGTTATTTTGCAGCTTTTAAAGGCTCGTAACATGGAAATACATATCGTTTGTTTTGAATACTCTGTACCTTGTCTCATAAATGCCATTTTGTGCAGATTTGCTACCATGTTCTTGGGCTGGTACATGGGATATGGACTCCTATTCCTCGAGCTGTATGTATCCATGACATTTCTCTTTTGTTTTAATTAGAGTTGGCAGTTTCAACCCTTATATTTATATAAGTGTAGATGTGGGTAAAAGGCCAATTCATTAAATTTATAGAAAAAGGGTCTAAGTTGTTGGAGGATGCCTGAAGTGTATAGTCTATGGATACAAAATATTATATTCTAGTTGTTGACCTGTTGCAGTATTGTAATCAATTATAAATAGAAAAAATTGTCATATAGTACAAGAATTCAAGAGGTTGAACAAAGATGTTTTGTCCAAACCAACCCAACAGTTTTTTCTACCCATACTATCTAACCCGTGACCCAACTCGCCTATTTGAACTCTTCTGCAGATGAAAGACTACATTGCAACCCCAAAACCGAATGGTTATCAAAGTCTTCATACCACTGTAATTCCATTTCTTTATGAGAGCATGTTTCGTCTAGAAGTCCAGGTAGGCCTTCTTTAGTGTTATTTTTCACCTGAAGTATTTGGGAACAATCAATGCTTATATACTACCGTAATATGGTTTGCAGATTAGAACTGAAGAGATGGACTTGATAGCAGAAAGAGGTATCGCTGCTCACTACAGCGGGAAAGTTATTGTTAATGGCTTATTCAGACATACAATGGCTAATGACAGAAACTTGAGAGGGAAACCAGTTTGCCTTAGCAATGCAAATGTGGCTCTCAGGGTATGGCAATTCTAACCATTTACTCATGAATGGGTCAGTAGGGGTTATGTATATCTGTGATGTATCGTGTGGGTAAAAAGATGAAGCGCTTATAAGGAAAAGTTTAAAATGGGCCAAAGAGGTCAAAAGTCCTACGTAGTTTAAAATGGGCCAGAGAGGTCAAAGTCCTACGTGGTGAATTTTTAAAGCATACATTTTTAAATTATTCTATTCAAAATCAATAATATAGCTGAATTAAGTGAAAATTGTTACATATACGACACAGTAATCAACACTTAAAAATTATTATTCCTGACAGAGTGTTGTGGCTTTCAGTCTCCCTACCCAAGGGTAGGGGTATGACTGTCTACAACCCACCTTCCCGTACCCCGATCCGGCGGAATTGGGTATTGTTGTAAAGTGTTTTCTGTCAACATAACCTGACCAACTTTGAGCGGCACCAATAACATCTTTCTTGAACCCATTTTGGGATGTTACACAACCTGTCATCTTTAGTTACACAATAAATTACTCATTTCATTTGAAACTTTTTCATTGTCCTGTTGCTAATTATATGGAAAAAAATTGCCGTTTTCTACAGATTGGTTGGCTTAATGCCATCAGAGAATGGCAAGAGGAGTTTGTTGGAAACATGAGCTCTAGAGAGTTTGTAGATACAATCACTAAAGACCTTTTGGGTAGTCGCGTCTTTGTATTTACGCCAAGGGGAGAGGTAAAATGATTAACTCTATTGATACGTTCGAAACTGTGTTTGTGTCCAATTAAGTTTATTATTATGTACATGTTACAGATAAAAAATTTGCCCAAGGGTGCAACGGTCATTGACTATGCTTATATGATTTCCACTGATGTTGGAAACAGTATGGTGGCTGCAAAGGCGAGTCTTTTTATAGGTTTATGTTAGATATGTAATTTGTTTTCTAAAGGAGTTGAACTCTAATGATGTGATCTTTTATCTTCAGGTTAATGGAAATATTGTTCCTCCTTTGCATGTGCTTGCAAATGCTGAAGTTGTCGAGATAGTGACTTACAATGTTAGTTGATCTCTCCTATCATCGTGTATTATTTTAGCATAACTAACAGGGGCTATGTTTCTTAACGAATCTACTTAATTATATTCTTCCCTAATTATAACTGTAAGTTGCAAAACAGATGACTAGATTAGAATTACATATTGCGCAAGCTAGCAAATAAAATTCGTAATTAATAATAAAATTGTATGAGTTTTTTTGTTTTGTTGAAATCCGATACGAGAATAAAGGACAATGTTTTAAAAAATTATTTTTAAGTTTATTCATTCTGTTATCCTAAGGAAAGGGAAGTCGTTACATACTTACACGTCACACCGTGAAAAAGAAGTTTTGATACGGGTAACAAAACGTGTGGGTTAGACCGGTTGGGGTAATCGGTCAAACAAGTGAGTTTCGGTATGAACCAAAAGGGATTGTTTAGGGCTGCTCTGAAACCCTCTTTCGTAACAAAATTAAAGTTCTTCATAGATATTAGTGTCAATAATGATTACAAAGATGTTAAATAATTTTTTTTTTGTTTTTTGAATACAATGATCTAGGAGATTTAGGCATATAAGCTTTAAATTTACACTTTGGGCAGACTTTCAACCTGTTTCGAACCGTCTTCCTTTTTGCTATTGATTGTCACAATTAACCTGTTAGAGATAAAAGTAACCCAAACCGACCCATTTATGAGTAGGGTTCGAAAATGCCACCTGCGTTGTGTTTTTGGGATGATCAATTTCAATCTGCTGCCTAATAAGTTTCTTGAATATCAGGCACTCTCAAGCAAGTCTGCTTTTCAGAGGCACAAACAATGGCTACAACATGCAAAAACACGCAGTGCCAGACACAAAATTATGAAAGTACGTTATTTTGGATTTGATTGTTTGCTTTTCTAATGTATCATCTTTTACTTATATGGAACAGTCATGTTTTTGTTCAGTTTTTTACTTTTTTGCCTTTTCTCCTTGCATATAAGTGACATGTATTCACATGAACCTTGGTGAGATGTAAATGGTATGAGTGATATATTTTGTTTTTTTCAGTTTTTAAAAGAGCAAGCTGCTCAATCTGCAACTCAACTAACAGTTGATTCAGTAAATGAGTTTCTTGCTGATTCTGGAGACGATGGTGAAGCTGAAGAGGTGACAGACTACTCCAAAGGGACTCACCACACGTGGGAAAAGATCCTCATGAATGTCATGGAAATGTCGTCCATGAAGATGATTGGTGAAGATCTTTTTCAGTTTAGAAATGGTAGTATTAAGGTTCCCAAGGTCAATGGAAAGCATAACAAGAAAATGAAAGATGTGAGTTTGAAGTCAAAGGAGACACACTCTATCAAGGGAACGTGTGGCTAAGATGATATTTGCTGACGCTCCAATGTATAAAGAAGTGCTGCCTGGTCTTGAAAACTGGCGTGACGGGAAGGTTGCATCCTGGAGTGATTTTGAAGGACACTCCATCCAGTGGATGTGCATTGTCTGCATAGATCGAAAAGGTATAATATGGGCCAATTCAGGGGATGTGTTGTCTCTAGTGGGTCAAATGGGTTAAGCTAAAAGATTGTACTTAAAAATGGTACCATGTCAAAGTTGCATTAGTCAAATGGGTTTATAGTCATTAGCATTGTCTTCAGACGCATGAAACCTCTTAAATCGCCTTCTTATAAACTATTTGGAAAATTAGTAATATCATATTTACTAATATGGGTAGTCTTTGTAATCATGTGTCTAGCATCTTTACTTACAAATTTAAATAAAACTAGAGATGATTAAAATGATTTTACTAAATAGGTAATGGGTGGAAGTGCAACTGGTCAAATGGGTTCAAAGTCACTTGAAGTGTATTCAAACACATGAAATATCATAATTTGCCTTATGAAAAATAAGTCAAGAAACATTATTGTATAAATGTGGTTTTTGGAATCATGTCTACTCTAGCACAAAAAATTCTTATACAGTAAGATTTTTAAAAGGTAGCTTAAAAGAAAGTGTTTGGGTCAGCTCAACCCAAGCCCACATGTTTTGAGCACCAGTAATATTACTCATTTTGCCATCTTACCCAAACTGCCCATTTTGCCAACTCTTATGTTATATGTTTGTCTATTACTACTATTCTTTTTGGACATCACCACTTTTACACTGGCCACTTGCTTGTAGAACGGGTTCTGTTTCTAACACCATTAACCGTCACAATCGATTAACAGGCATGCTTGCTGATATCTCAAAGACATTGGCAGATGTTGGTGTCACGATATGCTCATGTGCGGTAAGTCACTGACCTCCACTTTTCTTCACATTTCATTTCTTTCATCTATATTTATTTGTTATCTGCAATGCAACAGGCCGAGGTGGATAAAGAAAGAGGAATGGCTGTTATTCTCTTCCATGTTGAACCAAGCTTCGACAATATGGTAAACGTCTATAATATGCTATTAAGTTCCTTTGTATCTGTGTTGATTTGGTCCCTGGATATATATTTTTGTTCCAGAAAACTGAAAGCTTGTAATTTGGGGCTGGGCGAGTGGTTACACATCAAGCTATTTATTTATTTACCAATTACGTTCGTCAAGTTTTTTCGTTATTTCAAAATCTGCGGGACGAAAAGGCATTTTCAAACATGAAGGACCATATAGAAGCCAGTTTCTTTTATCTGCATTCAATTCCGATTTTTTGACAGGCCTTAACTTGTTGATACAGGTAAGTGCGTGTTCACGTGTTGATTTAGTTCTTGGCGTCCTAGGATGGTCCACTGGGTGCAGCTGGTCATCTGGTTTAACAGAAAATCAACAAGTACAAGAATGCTGATAGACTTTTAGTCTTTGGTAAGAAGTTTTGTCCACTCAGTATACCAAAATTCTTTACTCGGTCCTTTTTGGTGTATATAGGTCTTTAGTTGTTATATATGTTCAACCATTATGATCAAAATAAATCACGTCTTAGTGATTTGTTGAAACTAGTAGAGGCAGGGGGAGTGTATATAAAGGAAGAGGAAGGACTAATTGTGAAAGTATACTTGTAAAGATACCTGGATTAATAATAGAGTTTTATACTTACAGTTGCTTCTCGTGTCCAAATCTTCTCGTGCACTGTTATCTATACTGGTATTGGAGTCTAAACTATGTCTATTGTGGACTGATCACACATGCACAAACTCTCCCTCTCAAAACTAAAAAGACCTGACCACATGTTACGTCTCAAAACTATAGAAAAACCAGACCACTCTTTCGCTGAAAAAATCAGTGAGTGCACTACTCTTGCTTGAACTGCCAAAACTGCGGTGACATAATGTCACTTAGCTTGTACATTCCAGAAGCCATCCTAGTTGTACGCTTAGTTTCAAATTCATGCTCAAAAGCGTTTCCAAACGGATCAACAATCTTGACATGCACGTGCCACTTCTTATCTCCTTGTTCCTTAGAGTTACGGCCTGTATAGCTGGGGGTCCAATCAGTATTCTTAAGTGAAACGAGTAGTGCACCAAGGAAAAATTTGCACCACCCAATTTACTTCTTAATTATGCCACATTGGACATGTACTAGTCTAGTTTGGAGGTCTCTGATCTTTTATCCTAGTGCTACAAAACCCAGAATCATGGTCATGGGCGATCTTAGCTTATTGACATATTCTTCTCGTTAGATTATATTCCACTCTATCTGATTTCCACCAGAATCAATGAATAATAAGACCAACACAAAGAATATTATTGCATTATATTGCACTACCATGTATCAATTATCGACTTGATTTTTTACTATTCATTTTAAACTTTCACTGTTTTCTTTTACTAAGTTTTAGTTTTTTCAATTTATACTTTGTACCTGATCTGTATTGATTTAATTTCACCAAAGCTAAAACCTTTTTACTATTCAAGTAACAGAATAGTAAGATTACCCACCATAAATTTGCTCGAATATATATCAAAAACACACTTGCAAGGGTCCTCCATTTGACATTAATATTTATTTTACTCTCAATCTTAATATTTCTGCGAGACACAGAAAATGTGAAAATAAGAGCAACTACATTCATCTGATATACATTCATTCAGAAAAGAAAAACCTTACATATAACACAACAAAACAAACTATATGCAACTAAGCAGCTGAGGGTGCACACACAGCTATATTAGCATCGGAAAGCGCTGAAGGTAAAACCATTTCGCCATTTTTACTGCCAGTTGTTACATGAGCTGCCATGTCAGGATCCTTGAGGTCCAAAGATTTGTCGTTGTAAATATCCCACCATTTCTTTACAAGCATCTTTATGTCTTCCCTTTGCATGTTCTCTTCTTTACCAGTATACCGCCATGGCTTAGACCCTGCTGCACAGTAATGAACAACTTTCACTTCACTGAGATCAGGGACATTCTCTGGATGGCGCCACAGCATAGCAAGTACAAGATTGTAGACTAAAGGTATTGGCTTGTAAATATCCTTAAAATACATATTCAAAAAGTCCTGTTCAGCGAAAGGGGTGGGAGGTGTGACCATGAGAGTCTTCAGCAGATCATGATACGTCTCGATACTTGGTTCAAAGACAAACATGCCAGCATTGAAAAACAACGAAGGTTTCGGGCCCATTTCCGCAGGCCACTGAACCTTCTCCGGGGACTGCTGGCAGTACCCAATCTTGTATTGCGGCGTATGACTCCATGTCTTCTCACAAAAACAGTCCATGACCGCGTAGAAATAGCCGTTTGGCAAGTCAAAGAGATGATCAATGTTGTCAAACACCTGAATGTCGCCATCTAAGTATATCATCTTCTCATATTCCACAAACTGCAACATAGGAGGAAAATAAATTATTAAATATACGTGTAAAATATTATGTATAGTTTGGCAATTCATTTGCTGACTGTCGGAAACAAAACCAGAACCAAATATGATCATACGCACAGATTTTTTAAAACCTTGATATATAAATACATTCCGATGGATTTGAGTGCATTTAAGATGCATTCGAAAAAATGATGTTTTTCTTTTTTATAAATTAAAACTAAATCGAAAAAATTCACGGGTGTCACAGATATGCTGACTGTACACCCAAAATTTACACTACTAGAAGACACGTATGAAATAAAAAATACACGTGGAAGCCACACATACCTCCCATATCCTGAGCTTGGAATAATTAATAACATAATACGCCATGGCATACTCCATGTCACTTTCCGGCGGGTACACGTCAGCAATCTCCCTCACAACACACCCTTGTGACGTCAGCACACGACGGTGCTCCTGTGGCACGTCAGCAAGCACCGCCACCACTAAAGGATACCTTGATCCAGCTTTTCTTAACCCTTTAGCTAGTCCCACTACACCTTTTATATAGTCACCATTTCCCGCCAAAAAAGTAACATAAGCATAGTTCTTGCTTTTGTTTTTGTTTAAAAGGTTTAAATCAGCGAAGAAACCCTGGTCTTGTGCATGATCTATGCATGCTTGTGTTTTGTTGTTAAGGTTGAGATTCATTGTTGGTGGAGACATTTTTTGAGAGTGAGTGAGCTTTATGTTGTTTTGGTTTTACTTAAGGTTGATGTTATGTGCATGTGTTGTTATATATAAGGTGGTAGGTTGTTTTTTATGAGTTAGTGAAGAGTTGTGATTGGCTTACACGTGGAAGTGGTTGTGATCGGACGGTGGAGAGAGGAGTACATGAAGGTTCTGGAGATGGAGAGTGACGGAAGAGCCAGAGTTGTGAAGTGTAGAGTTCCTTGGAAGAAGCTAGAAGATGAATTAAGAATTGTATAATGGTAAGATCCTTTTAGACCACTAGCTAGGTAGCAGATAATGTATTATATGGCAAAACGTGATTCACATCGGCTTTTTACTCTAAAGTTAACGTAATTCATAATATAGAATCATGCTCGTTTTTTTTTTTTTTTTTTTTTTTTTAACAGATAGAATCATGCTCGTTTAAAACATAATGTTGTAGCTACATTGAGACTCATAAAGTAACAAATACAAACATATGCTGATATCCTTTTAGCACTAGTTGGATCACCGTAAGACAATGCATGCGATAAATATAGTTATATAATAAATATAGTAAATGAATTCTTAACCCAACTCTCCTCATGATTTCCTCCCGCTTTAGTGAATTCGTTTCACAACACTCCAAATGTATATGTGTTAGTTGTATGTGTTTGTTTGGGTTTTCGTATCTTTCCGTGACATCATTATTCAAGCATATAAAATGGCCCTTCACAATCTCATTTCCACAAACATTTTCCCAAAAGTAAATGATTTTGATAAATAAAGTTTGTATTGATTGAAATAAAGGTTAAAGTTATAAAATTTGAATCAAAATAAAATAAACCTATTAAAATGTAAAACTAAAACTAATAAAATATATCAAAAGGATGTTGAGTTAAAGAAGACAAAATTTTAAAAATATGGTAAAATTAGATTATAAAAAATTAAACGAATTAAAAGATATTTAAATTTAAAATAAAGGTGATTAGTTAGTTAAGAAGTGGCGTATATCAATCCTCATTATTTGAGCCTCCTTATTTTAGTTTGTTAGAACTCCTCATTTTTGTTATTTTTAGTTAGAGAAATGACATATGTATCATTTCGATGATTGGGCTCATTATCTTAATTTTTGTGGGCCACAACTTAAATCTTTATATAGTAGTATAGATGGGTATGGTAATATCAAAGTGGCGTCGATAAGGATTTAAAACATAGGATTTTAGGAAGGTTTAGGGTTATTTAAGCTCTAAATCGACATATTTTATATTCGTTACTATTAAAATCGTTCTTTTTCACTTTTTAGGTTTTTTAAAAGCAAAATGCTGGAATGAAGTATATTTGGACGAAAAAGAGCGAAAACATGAAGAAAATGGCAAAGTTAAGATCAAAGACCATCCAGCACACCTGACGGCGTCCCAACCAAAGCGGCGTCGTCCTCTATGAAGACTTAATCGGTGCACTCGACGGCTCGGTGAATTTCGAGTCCCAAAACCGGCGTCCACCCTTAATTTTGGAAGGCGTCACTCATAAAAACTACACCAGACGCTCAAGATCCAAGATTCAGACGACGTCGCTACTGACGACTGACGGCGTCACACATCTCAACTGACGTCGTTCCAACGATGACTTGGCCCAAATAAAACCCTAATGACGGCGACCTGACGTCGTCACTAGCAAAAGGTGACGCCGTCGCGATTGTAAATTTATATATAGAATTCGATTTTTCTGTATTTGAAGAGGTAGAATTTTAGAAAGCAAACCCTAACTCAGTTGTAGTCCGAATTGGACGGTATTCTAGGGTCTCATACCCTATTTTACATTGCAAGATAAACTTGTTTATCAAATTTATCATTATATCTACCCCATGTTTAATTGATTGTGTGTATGCTTGCTCGTTTAACATGTCTAGCTAAATTACTCTTGTTTTTGCTTAGATCTATGAAACCTAGTTATTAATTGTTGTTAGGTTGTCTCTTGTCTTAATTGGTAGACGCTAGATTAAGGAAAACTGACTTCTTTTTTCATTGTTGCGAGCTTGAACGTCCTATATAGTAAAAAGCCATAGGAGTGCACCTAGGCCATCGTTGTGTTTATTGCGTGAGTTGTAGCTTAAGGATAGTAGTTGTGGAAAACTAGAAGGGGGTTGAATAGTTTTACCAATTTAAAACTTCCTTTTAAATATTTAGATTGACTTTTGTCAATCTATTTGGTTGTTTATGTTGGACGTTGATAGATAGATATATAAACGTGTAATGAAAGATAAAGAGTAAGAAGCACATCACCACGACACAAGTATTTATAGTGGTTCGGCTACAAGGACACCTTCCTTGCCCTACTCCACTCCCCGAGTCACCTACTCGAGAGTTCGTAAACACTACACCAACTCCTTATGGCGGAGAAGCCTTCACAACGTCACTTAACCTTTTTCCGGTACAAAGCTAAATACCGAGTTCCTTCACACCAAGGCGAACCACACCTAACACAACGTCGTCTACCCTTTATACGGTGCTAGGCTAACCACCGAGTTCTTTCACACCAAGGAGAACTAATCCTATCACAACGTCGCCTACCCTTTATTAGGTACTAGGCTAAGCACCTAGTTCCATTATGGAGGAACTACTAACCTTCACAACACAACACCTAATGACAAGGAGATCCACTCCTTGTTACAACACCATCAAGGATATCACCATCCTTGGAAACAAACAAATACTTATATGTATAACGATGCACCTCATCGATTATACGACCTAGGCATTCTTCCCAAATGCTATTTGATTTGATTCTTCGGCATCCTTCACTAATGCCTTTGACACAACGCTTGGCACCCTTCACTAATGCCTTCGTCTTGACACCTTTAGCATTATTCACTAATGCTTTGACACGGACGACAAGCACCTTTCACTAATGCTTTCATCTTGATACTTTCGGCATCCTTCACTAATGCCTTCAACCCAACATCTATGGAGAAAGAAAGAACTATCAACAAGAGAACCTTAGTTGTCTTGATGATGACGAAGCATGGCAACTCATGGACTTGAGCTTGCTCGTCTTCAAGAAGTGGTGATCTCGCCTTTAAGAGGAACCTAGAAGATCACACAAAAACAAAAGACAAACTACATAGATCACTTGGATTTGAGGTTAGAGGGATATAATACTTGGGGAAGTATGTGTGTAAAGTGATGAGTAGAAAGGAAAAAATGGCTCTCTATTTATAGAGGAAATTTTCTACTGTTCCCCGGATCCCGCGGATCCCTCCCACAAGGGATTTGGCTAGCACAAAGCTAGGGATCCGTGGGACACTCCTCTTTGCCCATGGGTATTTTTGGTTATGGGTCATGGGTCATGGGTTATGGGTTGATCCATGGTTTTCTTTCTAGATACAATGTATATCAAGGATACAATGAACTTGGTTAAGTGGTATATATAAAACCATGGGTTATGGGTCAATACCATTTGCTAGTTTTTACCCATTTAGTATATACTTGTTTTTGCCCATTTTAGTATATACTTGTTTTTACCCATTTTAGTATGCTTAGTTTAAGTATATGCTAACCCAATATGTAAAAACTAGTTGTTGTACATATATATCTAAATCATAAAATCACTTATATTTGTTTTAGTGTTTTATGTGAAAACGTAAGTGTGTTAAGAAACTATTGACTCAAACTATTTACGTATTCTATTTGTTTCGTTAAAATGATTTTACGTTTGTTATCGACAAAACATTAGAAGATCGTAAAATATAAATAAACGGTTTTACGGCTTATTTGTATTAACAGTAGTGTATTCGGGGGAGATGCTATTGCACTTGCCAATCCCGGGTATTATACAGGAGAGTTACAATTCATAGAACTAGGATTTAGGCACCGCCCTACGACTAATCAGAATACAACGCACCAATTAAGATAAAGGAAGTGACAATTCAACCGATCAATAAAGATAACTAGGGAGTAATAGTATCTAAGTGAAAACATCCTTAATCATCATACGAGCACACCTCAATTAACATAATCTATCCATAGTTAATTATATAATTAGATAAGTAGTTAAAGTAGTGAATCGGTAGAAGTACCACCCCCAATCATATACCTCGAGATTTTACCCTTGCTTTCTAAAAAACATAAAAAGACTAAAAAGAATCATCTTCAACCCCACCTTCTCGTCATATATCTCTTTCTAACATTCCTATTCCCCTAAAGAACGAAATCAATCCCCGAGGCTTACCCCATACTACACTACAACGATTAGGTTCACTGCCTAGAGGGTTGAAAAGCTTGCTCGTAGAAAAGGAGATTTTCTCGACCCCGAACCCACGCTATCAGCGACATTGTTATGTAGACATCAAATGGCTTGAGTTATTTCGGTGCTATCATACTGCTCCTTGTGTCATTGTCCAAACGTACGTTGTTGTGTATATTTTTTAATTGGGGTTTTATTGGGTATAGTGGGTTTAAAAAAAGTGAAATGACTTGAGTGACGAGTGAGTAAGTATTTTAATGTGTAAATGTGAAAAAAAAATATATATATGATATAACGATGAGGTGGCAAAACAACTTAAACTATGATACCTGATGCTCTTATATAAATTAATACTCCTTAAGCGATTCTTTACTTGCACTCATCCCATATTTGGACATGAATTTTGTGTAAAATTAATTTAAAATAAAGCACGTACTTTACAAAACTTTTTAAGTATATGGAGGCAATATTAATAAAACCTTCATTTAAACTTGAAAAGTTTATAAGCTACATATTTGTGTCTTTAAAAACTATGGCCTCACTTTATATGTTCACTAAACTTTTACTTTTCAGTCCTCTTTATATTACATGATCGTTTTTAGAAGATTTTATTTTTTTAAAATTTCAAATAACATATCATGTTTAATTGACTTGAGTTACAAAGCTTTGTAACAATGATTAACGAATATATATCGTGAGAAAGAATAAAGTAAAAAGACTCCGGTATTTAGAAAAAGGTCTACAATTTTGAAAAAAATTAGATTTATAAAAAAATTTCATAATAAAAAAGATGTTGTGAAATAGACAATCAGCATCATTAGAATCCCGATACAACTACAAATATCATACATTCTTATAATGTGCAAACAAAATAATTTCATTGATGCAGTACACATACCTTCTTATCTAAGTTAATACCCCTTAAACCATCCTTTACTTAATAAAAGAACACGTACCCATCTAATATTTGGGCATGTGTTTTGTGCAAAAATAATTTAAAATAAGGCATTTACCTTACAAAACTTTCTAAGTATATAAAGACAATATTAAGAAAACCTTCATTTAAAGTTGAAAAGTTTAAAGGCTACATATTTGTGTCTTTAAAAGCTTCATATTTGTGTCTTTAAAAACATGGACTTGGTTTCTTCATTGTTTATCCGATGATATAGCACTTGAGCCAAACTCAATAATCACTTTTATTAGTGACATGCAAAAGGTACTCCCTTAACCTGGTCATGAATTAAAGTCTCTATGTTTTGAATCAGACAGTAAATATATCTGATTTTGTGCGGATATCAGTGTAGCTTTAAGAGATGTTTTTCCAGATGTAGAACACAGATTTTGTATTAGAAGCATTCATGAGAAAATGAAACTTCAATGGAAAGGTAGGGCCTTCAAAGACCATATGTGGAAATGTGCAACAACCTCAACTGTTGTACAGTTTGAGAAAGCTATGGCTGCTTTCAAGATATTTAATCAACCTGCCAATGTTGGTTAAGTAAGATACCACCAATACATTGGTCAAGGTCACATTTTTCATGTAAGTCATCTATCTGTTTCAGTTAATTGGTATTTGTTAATGCACTATGAAAAGTTATAATTAATACATCTTTATTTGTATTCTTTAGGGAGACCTCATTCTGATGTGTTACTTCATAACATGTGTCAAGTGTTTCATGACAAAATAATTGAGGGTTTAAACAAACCAATTATTACAGCCTTAGAGTACATCAGGGAATACTGTATGAAGAGGATAATGCATGTTGTGATGGTAATTAAGAAGAGTAATGGGCCACTAACACCAACTGCACAACACATGCTAGATGGTATTAAGAAAGAGGCTGTCAAGTATAATGTTTTATGGAATGGGGGAGATAAGTTTCAGGTTAGCGGACCATGGCGAGACCAATGTGTAGTTATTGTTGTAAACAAGTTATGTACTTGCAGAAGATGAGAGATAACAGGTTTACCATGTAAACATGTTGTTGCTACCAATTGGAATCACTTTAAATGGACAACAAGTAGGGGCTGTAAAAACATGGGCTCATCCTTGTTACTATCTTAACACTTGGGAAGCAACCTACAAACACCATGTCCAGACTATAACTAGTAACGAACATTGGGAAAAATCATATGTGCCCTAAATAATTGTTCCACCGAAAGCCGAAACAACTCCAGCTAGGTCAAAAAGTAGAAAAAGAGTAAGGATAGCTCCTGAAAGTGAAGAGATTGTGAAGAATGGTAAGTTTTCAAGGGCTTGGAAGAGTGTGAAGTGTAGTATTTGTGGCATTGCTGGATACAACCGAAAAACATGTCTTGTCCATGGTAGAGTTTAAAGTAGTCAAACTGGCCCTAAAGGAAATGTCAAACAATAGCCTAAAAAGGCTGCAGGAAAGAAGACACATCCTAAAGGTAACAAAGTTACAGCAGATAAACAAGCTGAAAGTACATGTGTTGTTGAAAGTCAAGATAGTGCAGTTCAAGGAAGTGGTATTCAATATGAAAATCAAGATCAAGCAACTGAAGATCCCATCATACATGATCAACCCTTGTCTCAATCCCAGCAACATGAAGATCAAGTAACTAAAGATCCCATCATACATGAGCAAACCCAGTCTCAATCCCAGCAAAATGATCAATCACAATCTGAATCTCAGCTACAGTCAAGTGATGTGCAAGCAGTTCCTGCTTCATCCCAGCCTACTGCACGAAGAATGACTAGACATCAGGCTGCACTGGAAACAATGATGGCCTAACCATAGGTTAATTCTGTTATGCTATTTAACAGAATAATGTTTCATCTCGTTTATTTGCTATGGACAAGTTATGTACTCTAAAAACATATGTGTGTGTCTAACTCTAATTTTCATGCTTCGAAAAGTACGCAATTTTATGCATTTGAAATTATATCCATTTTCATTATCTATGGAACCATGTCATGTTTATGTATTTTCATAGATTGACTAAGCTTGTTGTGTGCATAATTTGCATCAAGTGTTGATTGTCACTTATTGAAAAGTCTATGACAACATCACCTTCAGCAGGAAACTTTGTCTTTGGTGATGTAGAAGAAGTTTTGTCTTCTTTAGTAAGCATATGCATAAAGCCAAAACTAACCAAAGCCAATACCTCATAAGAATGTTGACAATTAAAATTCAAACCTAAACAAATTGCTAACCATCTGCATAAACATAAGTCAACAAAGCCAAAATCTAATCAAACTCAATACTTCATAACAATGTTGACAATTAAAAGTCAAATATAAGAAAATTCATAACCATGTGCATAAACATACAGTAAACTCAGCAAAAGAACAAAATTCATAACCATCACGAAACAAAGTTACTACCATTCAAGACAATCTACATTAATGATAGCGTGGGTTTGGGGTTGAGAAGACTTCCTTTCTACGAGCAAGTTTTTCAATCCTCAGGCGGTGTACCTAATCGTTGTAGTGTAGTATGGGGTAAGCCTGGGGATTGATTAGTTCTCTAGGGAATAGAGATGCTAGAAAGAGATGTATGACGAGAAGGTGGGGTTGAGGAGATTCTTTTAGTCTTTTATGTTTTTTAGAAAGCAAGGTAAATATCTCTGGGTATAGGAGTGGGGGTGGTACTTCTACCGAATCTAACTGCTTTTTATAACTACTTACTAATTAACTAATTAACTATGGATAGATTATGCTAATTGTAGATGTGCTCGTATGATGATTAAAAATTTATTTACTTAGATGTTCTTACTCCCTAGTTATCTCTTATTGGTCGGTTGAATTGTCACATCCTCATCTTAATTGGTGCGTTGTTTCCGTTTGGTCATAGGAGGGTGCCTAATTCCCTAGTTCTATGAATTGTAACTCTCCTCTAGACTATCCGGGATCGGCAAGTACAATAGTATCTCCTACAAATACTCTACTATCCTTAAGCTACAACTCACGCAATAAACACAATGAATGGCCTAGGTGCACTCCTAAGCTTTTTTGCTATTTAGGACATTCAAGCTCGCAACAATTAAAGAAGAAGCCAGTTTTTCTTACTCTATCGTCTACCAATTAAGATAAGAGACAACCTAACAATAATTAACAACTCGGTTTCATAGATCTAAACAAACACAAGGATAATTTAGCTACTCATAGTAAACAAGCAAGCATACACACATACAATTGAACATGGGGTAGACATAATGATAATATAGATTAACAAACTTATCTTATGATGTAAAATAGGGTATGAAACCCTAGAATACTGTCCAAGTCAGACTACAACTTAATTAGGTTTTGCTCTCCAAATTTCTACCTCATTTAAAATAGAAAAGTCGAATTCTATATATAGATATACAAATGCGACGGCGTCACCTTTTGCTATTAACGTCGTCAGGTCGCGGTCATTAGGGTTTCGTCTGGGCCAAGTCATCGTTGGGACGGCGTCAGGTGGTAAGTGTGACGCCGTAAGTCTTTATGAAGGACGTTGTCTGAGATTGGTTCTTGGGCATCTGGTGTGGAAAATGAGAGAGACGCCTTCCAGAGTTTAGGCGTGACGCTGTCAGGTTGTAGAACCAGAATTTGTTCTGAGCCGTCGCGTGTAATTTGATCAGATTTCTTGATGAGGGACGGCGTCATCCTTTGATTGGGACGCCGTCAGGTGCATTGAGTGGCCTTTGATATTGACTTTGCCATTTTCTTCATGTTTTCGCTCCTTTTCGTCCAAATATGCTTCATTCCAGCATTTTGCTTCCAAAAGACCTAAAATGTGAAAAGGAATGATTTTAAGTAGTAACTGTTATAAAATGTGTCGATTTAGGGCTTAAATGACCCTCTAAAAACGTATGTTTTAAATCCTAATCAAATATCCCTACACTTGGAATTTGCTTGTCCTCAAGCAAATGTGTTTTTGGCCAATCAGTTTATAAGTTAGGGGGCATGAAGCCTTGGTTTAAGATAGTCTACAACAAGTACAAGTGCCATAATAGTCATAACAAGCACGAAAATTATATACTAGCACCTCACAATTGGTGTTTGGATTCTCTTATCTCTCGGGTTTATATGAAATATAATATGAAATAGAAATGGAAGATAAACACTCATTACCTGTAATAGTACATAGATTACCATAAGCTTGAGAATAGATCAAACCTCCACCACTTTGGCGTAAGCACCTAGGAATAACTATCTAAGAGGTCTTTACAAAGGGTTGTAACGTTAGGCTTAGGGTAGGGAAATAAAAGGTTTTGTTGGATATGGGATATTTAGTGGTGGCAAGTCAAAAATCTTATGTTACAAGTATGTAAAGCGTGGCGTTGCTAAGACAAGACTCGACTCACTAACACTATAAAACTTGAAACAAAACACAAAAATGAACTTAAAAATATAAACATAAAGATAGATGAATGATGGTAGCCCGTATGTTTCTCTCATTTTTTCATTTTTTTTTCAACAACTCTTTTTTTTTCTATTTTTTTCGATTCTTTTTTTCATACCTTTTTACTGTACCATCCTCTACGATAATATCAACATAAAGAGATTTATAGGAACATCCCTATACTTGAGTTTTTATTTAACTAACACTAATTGACCCGAATTAAAAAAGATCAAAACACTTGGAGTATTTAATTACGTAGACAAAGGGAATTTAAATTTATCGTTCTTTCCCGTTACTCCATAAAATATTACTTTAACCCATGAGTACCAATTGTCCCAAAATTGTATACAAATGATATGACTCGACTTAACAACCATGCAAGTAACTAGATAATTGAACTAATGGTTTAATAATGATAACAATAATGAACTAAAGATGAGTGCATACAAGGTAGGCTAAGGGGATTTGGGTGTAACACTTGGGGGTGGACTGTAAACAATGCTCTTTATTGATATTCCGAAAAACCAAAATATCACGAGAACCGCGAAAAGGATAGGCTCTGAGGGGTTAACTAGGGGTATCGTGTACTAAAGATGAGTACATCGCAAGGGTGTGGGGAAAATTACTCAACCAATGTGGAAGAAGTATATAAATTACGGGTTTCAAACAAGGGTTATCCTAATGCCTCGTATCATTTAGTTAACCCTAACTACACGAATGTATTCTCACTAGCGATCTTGGAATGCATTATAAAACAAGTTCTAGAATCTATTATACTACCGGTACACTCACTAAGCATTAAAGATGAATGCTTTTATTCCTAAAGATCTAGGGGCGAATCTCACATACTTAGGGTGGAATTTGAGTGGTAAACGGTTTTTGTGATAGTCATATAATTCCTATCCATGAGACGCTTTATTAAGACTAAAGTTTAGCTCATAAATGTCATGAAAATTTTTAAATTTGGTGCTAAAATTACCCTAACAAATATTTCTCATAGTTTATGTTAGGAATTGGAAATTCCATAAGGAAGTGTCGGTCACCCCAATTATAGTCTAGCATATGTTAGCTCGTACACTTGTCGTTATTTATGTTATTTAGTGGTTAATTAGTTAGTTAGTAGCGTAGATTAGTTTAGAGTAACACCGTGGAGGAAGGACGGGTCTTTACCCATTGTATGCCTGATCCACAGCCCGACACGAGGGTGAGTAGTCTATAACTATAAATACCCTTCCATCCTTGGAAGGGTGGTGCTCTTGATAATCTAACCTTTTCTATTTTGTTTATCTCTAGAATCACCCTCTCTCTCTTCATCTCTCTAAACATGGCTCTCTTGTTTAATCATAATCCTAGACCACCGAATCATCTAAACAACATAAAATATACGATCCTACAAATGGTATCAGAGCCTAGGTTGTGTTGTTTTGTGATGATTTGTATGGTTTTCTCTTATGGTTCTTTGATGTGGTTTGATATGGTCTTGGTGATGTTTGAATGAGTTTTGATGAGATTGTTTGTATTCATTGATTTTTGTGGTTTGAATCAATTCTTTAAACTATGGTTCCTTGTGTTTTGTAAAGCTGGAAACTTTTTCCTTTATCATTTGTGGTATACAGTTTTACACTTATTTGTGAGTATCCACATGATCAAAATCGAAAATCAATGTCTACTTGTGATATAAAGTTTAATGCTTTTGGTCAAACAGTCTCATGGTTAATTGGTCAATCTGTTATTTTAGAGGTCAAGTTGGTTATGTTACATCATTTTTCTGGATTTGAAGTTGTTTAAAATATATTGTCAGTTCAGTCTTGGAAGCAGTTTAAAGAATGAGTAATAACATGTTCTTGTTTTTCAGTGAGTACTTGCTGCGTTTTGTCTTTCTTTTTGGCAGCGGTTTGATATGTCAAGGACATGTTCTACTAAGCGGTTTGTCAAACTTTTTTAGGATGCGGTTTGTGTCAAACCAATGATGCGACTTGTTAAAAATCTTTGAGTTTTGACTCAAGATACAATATGTGGTACTATCTTTGGATGCGGTTTGTGTCAAACCTATGATGCGACTTGTTAAAAATCTTTGAGTTTTGACTCAAGATACAATATGTGGTGCGACTTGACTAAACCGTTTGACTATCAAAAGCGTTTTGTTGACCAAATACTATCATGTACCAAACACTCATTGACCTCAAGATTAAACCATCATCAGTCCATTTTAGAGGAATGAAATCGATTTGTCTAAATGCTTAAACTAATTCGACTCAATTCATTTACTCCGACTAAACACAAATCAAAACTAATTATCAAACCACATCCAACAACTTCCAATTATACCTTTCACCAAGACTCGACTCAACAATGGAATAAATTAATTATGAGATCTCAGTTATCTAGTTTCGTGGTACTCTTAAGTAACATCAAGACCAAAGGTCTAAAACACGAAATAGACTTTCATCATTGATCATTATGAAGCTTTCACTTCTTGTTTAATATTCGAACAATGAAAGAAACAACATAACAAATCTGCTATGTGTTGTCTTTGGTTCGATTCATCATCAAAATTAAAATAAAAATCGTAACATCTAAAGAACCTACCATGGATCATTTGTGTGTTCTCTTTGCCGTAACCACATCACGTTGCCATCCCTGCGGCTGTCACAAAACTCTCTGCCATCCCTGTGGCGAGCGTGTTTGATCATCAAAAGAAGAGTTGTGATTGTGAGTGTGATACGTGAGATGAGGTGGGGTCGAAATCATTTGAGAGATTTTAGGGTCTGATTGGTGTGATTCAGTTGAAGAGAGAGGCGCTTATCTGATTATTAAAGGGATTAAGGTTATAAGATGATGTGTAGTTTGGGTCTAGATTTGTTATGAAGCATTTCTGATGAGAGAGAAGTGGGAGGCGGATGAAAGAGTTATAGAGAGTTTAGGGTTTGATAAAGGGATTAAGGTTAAGTGGTATGATTTGGTTATGCTTTATACCCTGAAAATTAGGGTATTATTTGATGATTGGATCGGACTGTGTTTGGAATGGGAGTGGGCCAAGTACTTTGGATCCGTATGTGCTAGTATGATTATTAATTCATGGACCGGGCCTGGGATTGATATTAACGTTTGTCACATGTGTAATTGATACTTGATATTGAGTTAATTTTGTTTGGGATTGATATTAACGTTTGGTACATGTGTAATCTATTTCCCAAGTTGATTGATATTAACGTTTGGTCATTTGTAACTGATACTTGATATGAGCTTTGAATATGGTCGACGTTTGGACTTGGGATATGTCAAGAGCCTCACATTTCATGCAAGCTTTAGATTTAGGAATTACGGTTATACTCTCAAGTAATAAAGCTATTATAGGCATTGAGTTAATTTCGTCCGTAGACCGTGTTTTAAGTTATAGATGTTGGACTTGGATGTAACGGGTATTGTGGGTATTGGATTACTAATTAGGCCATGTAGTAATGTTGGATCGAATGGTATTCTTAAGTCGGGCCCGGGCGTGTGTTAAACTAATTTTGACTTGGGTGTTTGATGTCATGAGCCTTCTAATGCTTAATGGATATGCACGTTGAGATTTATTTTGGGCTTATGGACTAAATTCACCATTGGGTTATGTGATTTAATGATAAAATTTGGTGAAGAGATTTGACGATGTAAGTTGGTATGATATTGTGATTCGATGTGCTAGAGGTTCAGTACTTTGGTTTCTACACTTTCACAAAGGATACTATTTCTCGGCTTGAATTGTTATTGAAATTTGGTTGACTACGGAGCTTTTGTATGGTATTTCTTATTTGGCTTAGAATTGGGATTTTCCAGGCGCGTTTACTTATTTTCGTCTTCTTTCTTTCTACCCTTCCGCAAAGATGACTTGTTTGGGCATTTATTAAGTGTGATAAAGACTTGGCTATTTAGTTACGGTTGTAATTCTTTCTCGCTTAACCCACAACGTAGCTATCACTTCGGTGTCTCATGCAGTTGAGGATACGTCAAGAGGTTTTGTACATTGGGTACACCGTTTCTTTTTCACAAGGATTAGTACAAGCTTAAGTAGCAAATCTGGGGAACTCTACTTCATGTTCAAATCTGGTATATCGGGTTTACTAGCCTAGTGGTCACAGCAATAGCCGACAGAATATGTGGAAGATGTGTTTACCAAAGAGTTGAATGGATGAGATATGATCAGCAATTCCCATAGATTATTCGATGCCATTGAATGTCAATGATACTTCACAGTCTAAGCAAAATCTTTCTATAATCTTCAGTGTCAGCCATGATTCTTCAAGATGTTTGCTTATGACAAGAACTTTTTGTGCAAATGGTCGTACACGTTATGATGCTTCCGAAATTTCGAAACCATCATGGGGGAGAAACGTGTACTTTGATGTGTTACGGTCAACCTCAGAGGGAAGTAGTGTATACTACTCGACTTAGTATGGTTTGTGAAGTTGTCTACATATGGGTAAAGAATTGTTGATGATATTGTTGATGATGGAGTATGAATCTTTGATGAACTGCTGCATGTTCCCCTAAAACTGATATTCACCAAAACCAAAGTTGTTATAACACATTCAAGCTGACATTGTTTACGGTTTTGTCTTGATTTTGTAAAATCCCGCGAAAGAATCTATTTCTCGGTTTGAATCATAGACTTGTAAAATACCGTGACAATGGAAACATCCTGGTAATAGTAAAGTGCATTTCCGGATCTATCTTGCGGTTTATTCTTGGTCTTGTAAAATCCCGCGAAAGAAACTATTTCTCGGTTTAAACCATAAAATTGTAAAATCCCGTGATGATGGAACCATCCCGGAAAAAGGAACGTATTTCGAGGTCTTATCGATCTTTGGTTCTACGCTTTCTACTTGAAGAAGGATAAAGGTGTACTTCATGAATTGGATGTGTGTTGGATATTCAATCACGGCGGTTTGGTTATTACATGGTTTTACGGGGTTATGTGCTTTTAACCATGGTCGGGATGAAACCATTATCATAGTTCACTTAAAACGTCAAAGGAGGCTAGATTTGAGCTTTTAACCAGAAGATGTGACAACGACGTTAATTCACTATTATTTATTTGAAGTTGAAGTGAAATATCACGGGCGAGTGTACTTAGTATCTGAAGGTATCGGGGATGGTTGGATGAAGATTCTTCATGATCCTTTGTTGGGAATAATCTATTACCACTGATAGTCTTGTGGTTAACACTGCTGATGTTTACACTAGCAGTGGAAACGTATTCCCACTGCCAGTACAAATATTACCACTGCTATTAGATAATTGTTAAGTAAACGTGTATTGATAAGTATAGAAAAGATCGTGTGTATATTCTATACTGTTAGCTTTATACTTATCTTGTAAAGGACTCCTTATGCTATAAAAGGAGATCCTAGGTTATTGTTTAGAGTACGAAATACTCACATAAGCTTCAAGGTGTAACCCTAGTGATAAGCAAGATCACTCGTATTATTCATTAATAATATTGGAGCTTAGCTTTGTGTTTAATCTGTGTTTACTTACAATACATCATATAATTCGTCTTCTAAGTATTACTAAGTAAATTCCGAGTGCTTAGTAATATAACTCAAAATATCAATAACACAAGGTGTGTGTTTAGATCCATCAAGTGGTATCAGAGCAAAGGTTCTGATATTTTGATTTAGAAGACCCAAGAAATAAGCTTAACCTACTCATTCAATTCAATGGAGATGGAAAACAACCAGTCCAACTCTTCTACACCAAGGCTACCTAAGCTCAAACTTAATAAGTTTGAGATGTGGAGGATACTAATTGAGCAATACTTTCTCATTCAAGACTATGCTCTATGGGAGATCATCTTAATTGGTGATTCTTTCAAGCACGTGACTAGTACTCGAAGGTTGGTGACACGTATGTGGTGATTGTTTACGTGCTCGCATCTAATCTTGAAAACGCACCGAGAAAGAATGATCTAAAGGCTAGAAGTTTGTTGTTGATGACTCTTCCTAGAGACCGGATCATAGCTTTCACAAGTTCAAGACCCAAAAGAACTTTTGAAGAGATTTGCTCGGTGTTTGGTGGCAATGATGCTACAAAGAAGACACAAAAGACATTGTTGAAGCAAAGTTATGAAAACTTCTACGCTTCAAGCAATGACTCACTTGATAGCATTTTCACCAAACTCCGGAAGATTGTTACACAACCGATGTGTTTGGCATTGAGGTAGAAAGGAAGACCTCAATTTGAAGTTTCTAAGTTTGCCTTGAGTTTCAAACTAATGTTACGATGCGGGAAAACAAAGCGGATATTGAAACAATGAAGCTCAATGATCTTTACAACAACTTTAAACTCATTGAACAAAGACGAAGAAGGCTGGAAACTTGGTACAAGCTCAAGCGACTTGGCTTTGATGTCAACCTCTGTTGACGGTGATGATTCTGAAGATGATTTGATGATGATATTGCCACTTCTTTGGTTCTCTGCTTTCCACCGGTAATGTTAGTGTTACCACTGCAGGTTCAAAGAAGAAGATTGCTAGTATTGGAGATCCTACCTTTTATGCTTTTATCTCCACTTAAGTTAATGGCTCTATATTAACTCATGAAGACATAGAGCAAATTGATGAAGATGACTTGGAGGAGATGGACATAAAATGGCAAATAGCTCTTCTTAGCATGAGGGCTAGGAAATTCTACAAGAAGACTGGCAAGCCTATTCATATCAATGGTGGTGAAACTGCAGGCTTTGATAAGAAGAAAGTGGAGTGTTTTAATTGCCACAAGTTGGGACACTTTGCTAGAGAATGTAGAAGACCAAAGACCAAGGACAACAGGTCTACTTGGTACAAGCAAAAGAAGGAACCAACTGTGGAAGAACCAAAGGCAATGTTGGCTATTGATGGTGTGAGCTATGATTGGAGTTTCATGGTCGATGAACAAGAGGAAGAACCTTGATCTGTGCTCTTGTGTCTCTTGAAGTTGCTCTCATGGCTTTTTCGACTCGAGGTACAAAACTTTGAAAGTTGTTCTAAAACATGTAGGTTGCTAAAGAAGTTAAAAGGCTTAATGATGACAAGAGTTGTATGCTGCTAATTATACTGTGTCAAATCTTAGGAGAGCTATAGCAGTATTAAAAAAACAAATAGATCACTATAGAGAAAATGAGTCAAAATATAATGATGATATGATTTTTCTTAGAATAGAGATAGATCATAAAACAACTGTGAATGAGGTATACAAAAAAGAGCTTGAAAAAATTAAAAAGATAAATGAAAATGTCAATTTAATGTAGACACACGCTATTAGCGGTCTAAGTCAATTGATAAAATTTGGAATGCTCAAATTCATAGTAAAGTTAAGTCCGGTATGGGTTATAATATAGTGCCTCCACCATTAAGAGGTGTTCATTCACCTCCGTATAGATTTAGCTCATACAGGGCTTAGAAGAGTTTCGGGATCTTGAGCGTAAATATGGTCCTTTAAAAGACACAAGCGTGAAATGTGAGGAAGAGGTTAAAAGGATAATGATGTCTTTGAAAGTGCTAGTGACTCATCAGTTGGTGATGAGAATGTTAAAAAGAATGTAGAGGCTTCTATCCCAAAAGTTGTTAATATTGTTACAGAGGAACCTAGGAGACAAGCTAATAAACCTAGACCAACTGTAAGGTATGCTGAGATGTATATGAACAAGCCTACAACTCCTAGGGGTAACCAAAGGAGTTGGAATCATGTCAAATCTCAACAACTAGGTAGTGATTTTGTGATGTACAATAAGGCATGCTATATCTGTGGTGGTTTGATCATCTACATGCTTATTGTGACTATCATGTTGGGAGAAGGGAAGTCCATGGGAATAAAAGGGTGAATTCTAACAAATTTCAAAATAATGTGCACCCTAATCAACACAAAAAATGATCCCAAGAGCGGTTCAACTAAGAAGTGGACTTAAAACTTTTGCCATTTAAAAATCACAACACTGCTCACCCTAACTCACTGTTACAAGTGCAAAGTCCAAAACAACTTTTGCAAAATCAAGACAAACAGGGAAAAGGACTTTTCAAAATAAAAAGGTTCATTATAACCAATAGTGGGTACCTAAGATCAAACCAGTTGTTTCCACTGGTCATTCAAAAGTTCCCACTGCAAGGGTTGTAAACAAGAAAAAGGGGGAAATGGGCAATGCTGTGAAGGCATCAGCACATTGGGAATGGAAACCTAAAGGAATAACCTCATCAACCAATCCCAATGGTGTATCAATGACCTTTGATAGATATAACTATATTGATACACGAGGCATATCCAAGTCAATTATGGCTTGGGTCCCCAAAAGAAACTAGCTCTTTACTTTAATGTGCAGGAACATCCAAGGACAAAAAGATCAGATCAAGGCTACACAGATAGTGGATGTTCAAGGCACATGACTGGCAACAAGTCCTATCTTTCAGATTTTGAACAATATGATGGACAGTATGTCAGTTTTGGAGGTGGAGTTAAGTATAAAGCAAAATGGAACAACAAGAATGATGCAAGAAGATTTAAAGCAAATAACATGGATTTTTTTTATTATCAAACAAAACTGCACACTGAGTGCAGTAGATACATCCATGAGATACATACAACAAGCATCATTACATGAACAGAAAACAACGGTGGCAAATTCATCAACCGAGGCGAGTATGTGGCTGCCGCAGTTGTTGTGCTCAAGTTCTATGGCTTCGAATCAACTTTTGGACTATGGGTACAATTTCATGAATACCATCATTCATATTGACAATAGCGATTACCATTTGCATTATTAAGAATCCAGTTCAACACACAAAGACTAAACATATTGAAATTAGACACCATTTCATAAGAGACCTGTTATGAAAAGGACTAATTCAAGTTGTCAAAATCCATCTTGATGACAACTATCTCGATTTATTAACAAAAGGACTTGATGTGGGTAGATTTCATTACTTGGTAACAAGTATTGGAATGCTAAATCCGTAAACCTTTTGTGTCTAATGGTCTTTGGTGTTAAGTAGAAGTCTCGGGTACTAATATTGTTGTATAAGTTTGTATATGTTTACGTGCTTGTGTTTTTGTTTGTTCTATAACATATGCAATCATAGGCGGAGTTGATCTTAAAAGGTGTATATCGAGATACACAAATGGTTATTGATTCACCATGTCTAACCCACATAAGAATCAACTAGTCCGAGCAAACGACTCTTGGTAAAGACTAATCAAATCCGTTTATGGTTGATAGTTTACCAAAAACTATATGTTCATCAACTCACCATATTCTCTATGATTAAGAGTTAGCTAGTCCATAGCAAGCGGCTCATGGTAAAGACATATCAAATCCGTTGATAGTGGTAGTTTGCTAAAAACTATGATAAAGGCGTTATATTTTAAATGTTTTTCTTTACCACTGCTCTTTGAAAATCTTTGTGAAAAATTACCACCGCTAGTTCACGGTTTCCATTGAAAGTGTTATTTTACCACTATTGTTCTACCATTACAAATGTTGTGTCTGTAACTAAATTTTTACTAGCCGTTGAGAGTTAATTATTTCCATATATAAATAGGGTAAATTTTTAGAAGATTATCTACTTTGCTACTTATAATTTATCTTCTTAAGATAAATATTTTCCTTAGATAGTCTTTCTTTTGCAAAACTCTAAAACCCTAACTCTTTATATATTTTCTCTCAATTGGCGAGTTCTTTATACAATTCATACTGACACAATCTATTTTTCAACAAAAGATTCTATGGCACCGATCACTTTTGCAGATGAGCACAACCAAGTGGCCTACTTACAAAAGTCAAACGAGAAGAGTGGCCCTGTTTTTCATCAGATTGTGGACTTTCTAAATACTACCCGTTTAAGGTATGCTTTAATTTTAAATCCCACAATCTATATCTCTTAAATCAAACAGTTTTGGACTTCTGCTCAGTCCATAACCATTGAAACTAGAGATACAAATGAAACAGTAGATGCTCTTAGAGCTACTGTGGATTGGGTAACCATTGATGTTACTGAGGCATCCTTGAGGAGACTTCTCCAATTGGATGATCTCAATGGTATTATCACATTACCTATGCCGAAATACATGAAAATTTATCATCCATGGGGTATGATGCCACCGATAAAAGGCTACTTTCAAAAGAGTGGTTTTGTCCCCATTGGAGATTTTTGATACATACTCTTTTGCATTGCCTAAGTCCTAAGAAAACCTCTTATGAACAATTCGGTTCAACCATGGCTTACCCTTTGGTTTGTCTAGACACCGATAAGATTTTTAATTGGTCAAAATATATTTTTCAAAGTATGCATGGCAATGTAAAGAGTTCAACAAAATTTTTAATGTATCCAAGGTTTGTGCAAGCAGTGTTAAATGAGTTTTAACTGCAACCCCACACTCGAGTTTATAAAATCCGTTGCCTTAAGCCTAAAGTTTTTCAAAATATGAATAAAGATGGCAATATGGATTTTACACCCCTCTTTCCTCAAATCCTTGCAAAGATTTCACAAGTACAATCTACACCCATAATTTTTGTTCCAAACATTGGTTATACTCCACCAGTTTCTCACACCTATGAGAGGAGGAAAAACAGACAACTCCTCCCATTACAACACATCATGTACCTGATCCTCTTGGTTTAGGCACAAGCAGTGGTGGTTCTAGGCTTCAATCTAGTCCAACTAGAGAGGAACCTGAACCAATGCCCTATGATTCACATCTCCCAATAGGTCACACAGTTGGAAGTGTTGAGGGCAGTGGGCAACCCATGGAATTGATGGAAATTTGTACCACATTAGCAAAGCAGGTTAAATCTCTGGAACAAGACTTGGCACACCTTAAAGAGCAGCATGCCAAGGATATTACATCATTGAAGAAGGAGATTCAGACCTTGAAGGAAGAGTTGCAGGGGTTAAAGACAAAGAAAACTGCAAAGTTTATGATTTCATCTTCATCCTCACCTACTGATGGTGATTCGGTGATTTTGATCAAGATGTGGGAAATTCTCCCAAACAGGGAGGAAAGCAGATCTTTGGAACTCAGGGGAGGAGAATTGATTTTGAAGATGAAGGTGTTTCTAATAAAGGTGCAGAGGAAGCTGATACTCAAGAAGAGCAACAAAATCAAGACATTTTTAGTACTGCAACTGATGATTTTACCACTGATCCAATTTCCACTATAAAGCCAAATATTCCCACTGGACATAATATTGCCACTTCAAGTGAAGAAGTTGATGAACTGAAGCAAGACAAAGGTAAATCTGTTATGCAAAGCAAGGAGCAAACAAAAAGGAAGATTTCAAAGAAAGAACAAATTCGATTGCTCATGATGTTTGAAGTTACAAGAAAGATTAATGAAGAAGAAGTTCTTTGAGAAGAAAAAGCTTGAAAAATTGGAGATTGCAAGCTTTATGGAGGCTAAAAGGTGGATAGAATGGAAGATCCACTTTCTCTTGCTTCAACCTACAATATTCGGAGAAAAGACTCGAGTTCACTATGTACCTCTTGAAGAAGAAATAGAGTTCTTGATTGCAAATGATCCGATGATCAAGAAGAAAGCAATTGACCTAGTTGCGATAAGTCTTTAGCGAAGAACAAAGAACATTTCGGCTAAAGGACTTTATTCGAGATGAAGAATAATCAAGCACTTCAAGAGGCAATTGGTTCGATCGAGAAAGGGTCAAAAGAAACCAAGGCAACCAACTAAGGCACAAGTTATTGCATACATGAAGACTTATTGTTGCAATGTTGGTGGATGGAAAAGACATCAATTCAAAGGAATGTCTGATGATAAAGTAGAGAGTATCTACTACAGAATTCAAAGACAAGATAAGGATTTCATTCCAATGAACTCTAAAGAAGAAGCAAGAAGGTTTCCTAATTTGAAGAGAAAGACCAAAGACGGTGATTCTCGATCATTAAGAAGACAAAGTTTCTTTGAAGAACAAGAAGTTCCAACTGAGAAGTTCATTGAAGAACAATTGACTGATATGATTGTGATTGAAGAAGAAGATTTTTATCCAGAACCACTGCAAGTTAGACATCCTATCATTGACTCGGAAGTTTTTACTGCTAGCAACTTTGCTCCAACATGGAAGATTACAAGGCTAGGTGGTGAAACTTCATCATTTATTCAATTTGAAGATCTCATCAAAGCTTGTGACAGAGATGATCTTGATACGTTATGGAAATTAGTTCAAGAAAGATTTGATGCTGAAGATCTTAAAGATATGAAGGAGATGCAGTTATGGGTTAATCTTAGAAGGCTCTATGATCCGAGATGTTAATGATGATTTAAAATTCTCATGTTCATGTCACGGTACTAAATGGTTTTACTATGATTCATGTGAAGTTCACCATGTTTCTCTGACAAATGGAGTAGATGCATTCATGCTTCTTTGAGAAAGAATATCCACTCAGAGTGGAACTCTCACGGTGATGTTATGTACCACTATAAGAGTTCATGAAGATAGTGAGAAAGTCGAGCATTGTTACACATGTTTCAAGATCAATGTTCAAGAGCTATTCAAAATTTAAGGAAGAAGTGAAGTGTTTGAAAGAATTCCCCAAATCCTTGCGATAATGAAGATTGAAGAAACTTATTGATTTGCGAGAAAATCATAAGTTTAGGGAGGATTGTTGGGAATAATCTATTACCACCGATAGTCTTGTGGTTAACACTGCTGATGCTTACACTAGCAGTGGAAACGTATTCCCACTGCCATTACAAATATTACCACTGCTATTAGATAATTGTTAAGTAAACGTGCATTGATAAGTATAGAAAAGATCGTGTGTATATTCTATATTGTTAGCTTTATACTTATCTTGTAAAGGACTCCTTGTGCTATAAAAGGAGATCCTAGGTCATTGTTTAGAATCCTTAAACTACATTCACATAAGCTTCAAGGTGTAACCCTAGTGATAAGCAAGATCACTCGTATTATTCATTAATAATATTGGAGCTTAGCTTTGTTTTAATCTGTGTTTACTTACAATACATCATATAATTCGTCTTCTAAGTATTACTAAGTAAATTCCGCGTGCTTAGTAATATAACTCAAAATATCAATAACACAAGGAGTGTGTTTAGATCCATCATCCTTGTTCGAGCTTATTATAAAAAACGAAGACTTGGAATTCTAGTTATTGTTGGGTGACTTTTCCTTTTCTTTTACCACTTGGGGGAATTGGGCTCTTACCACCACAAAATAACTATCACTTTAAGGAGTTACGTTGTAATGCTCAGTGTCACATTGAATTGTGGATTTTCAAGAGGTGATGTACGTCTAATACTTGATGGTTGGTTGGTTGAAGAGTATAGAGTACTTAGAGATTCAAATGGGCATGAATTCTCGGCACCGGTCTTTGTTACATATGTGCAAGTTTAAGTCACGAGTTCGGGTTAGTTTACTTTAAGGTCAAATTCATCATATTGAGTTTTCTCCATCAGTTGTCACAACAAAGAGCCTACAGAATGATAATGGGGTTGATTACAAGTTTGCTATGGGTAGATGAAAAGAGAGAGATAATGACATTTGAACACAACAGTTCAAGCCTCGTTCTCTAATGAAAAGAAAAGTGTACGTTTCAGTGCGCTTTATCTTCTGAAGAAGATAAATCTTCTCAATTATGACCATTCTCATCAACATGCTTCATGCTTTTTCCATGTGCTTTCAGTTATCAAGTGAACCGAACTATCGTTGCTAGTTCTCTTATTCCACTTGCTCAATTAAAATGGCGATGGCAACATCATTTGCAACCTTTGAGGGGGAGAAGTGCGGAAAGACTACATTTTAAAGATTTTCACTTGTTTAATCAAGAATGGCATCTCCGTATGCAATTCTTGAGGGGGAGAAGAAGTATGATAATCCTGCATGTTGAGTTATTTATGAAAATACATGGTCATATGGCTTCTAACTCATGTAAGAACCGAGCTTCTTCTTATCGAGCCATCTTTACATAGAGTTTCTTCTAAGAGCCGTTGGTTGACATCTTCTCAAGCATCGATGAGTTTATCGACCAAGTGCTTAATGCTTCACGTAACATCAACATGATGATTACGAACAATCTCTCGTTCTTGTTTGATGTGATTGGTAGTTTAGTGTTACCATTTAGTGTGTTCGCTATGGGTCGATTGCTAATTTCCTTGATGAACATCTTTACATTCTTGTTTGATTGGGAGAGATTTGAGTTAAGGGACTTTCAAGATGTAAGTTAACTGGGATGCTTTTTTGGTGAGATGAAGATGTTAACTATCTATTCCCCAATTGGACAATCTTGAAGAAGGTCTAGTCTACAGTCGGTTCTACATTTTCTGCTTCATGTTAGAAGACTAAAGACGAGTTGCATTTAACAATCTAAAGACTTCTTCTTAATCCAAGCATTCATCATAAAGATTGTCATTTTAGGGAGAGCACTAATTGGGGAGAGTGAAATCGATTTAATCCCAATTAGACTTGCTCATATTCTTGACAAGTTGATTCTCACAAGAGTTCAAGTGTTCTTCTCAACAAATTTCTAGTAAGCGGGCTTATTATGTGTTGTTGATTCGAAGCATCAAAACCGACAAGGGGAAGAAGACACGTATCTAAACGCGAGTAAACATTGATGAACTTAATACTTCTAAGTGATTGAAGATATCTCGGGAAGACTAATCTCATTACATGCAGAGAAACTCAAGGTTTGACTCATGGCGTTTAGTGTTCTTATTCCAACTATGTGGGGAAGAGATGAAAGAGTTAGTTTCTAGTGATAAAGAGGTACACAAGTGTGTGATGATTTTGATGCTATCGCAATCATCGGGGAGAGAGATTTGTACATTGGAGACGCCATTGTTTCACTTGAGAACTTAATCGGTGATTCGATAGATACAATCACTTATTTCCGAGTTGACATCCGCAGAGATAATTAGTGATTCGACCGCTTCTTCAATGTTATCGGTTATTCTCTCTTTGGGCATTCGGTACTTGGGTCTTGAGCTTCATACACTTTCTTCGGGGAGAAAAAGTATAAATTGGGGTCATTCTTTGGCTATCGGACTTAATCTGCTACTTGATGGTATAAGTTTCTCTATCTTGGTATATGTGTATTCGGGTTCGTGAGCTCTAGTCTAAGAGACATCGCATCAATTCATCTACTTGGGGAAGTGGTCTCTTGACAACTTTTGGTATGGATCGCTTGAGACTTGATGGAAAAGAAATTTGAGAAGATCATTTAAATGTGGGATGATACGTTGTTGTTCTTCTATTGGATGATATAACCACGAACGAAGAATCACAAAGATCATTCTTAAAAGGAGCGAAAGATCGATGATAATGGTGTGCTTCTTTGTGCACAGCTAAGGCAAGCTTGAAAGAAAGCTTTGAATCTGCTCAGCTAAAGGATTTTCGGTTTGGGGGGAAGCTACCAAAGTCTCACTTCAATTTCTTTCTTCTTTTCAGCTTTGGTGGTGGATGTTTAAGAGATGACGATTTCTATCTTCTACAACGGTGTTGGACGATATCCTTATCTCGGTACTCGTATCATCATCTTCTTAAACTATATCATCTACTCTATCTGTAAATATTTATCAAAAACAAAATACAAAAATATAAAACCAACAAAAAGAAAATAAAAAAATATAAAACCAACAAAAATCCATAAAAATCAAAAATTTAAAAAGACCAAAAATATGTTTTCTCAAGACATGTCTTCTGGTATCGATAACATCTACAGTCTTAGAAATGTCATTCAATAATGGCACGGGATCATAGATGAAGTTCGAGCAGGAGGTGTAAATATTTTTTTTTCAAAACATGTCAAAATATGGCTTACAGTTACGTCAGACTATAACCCGTGCTTAAACCATGGTTTGCTATTATTTCAGATAGCAACCCGCTCTTCAAAAGAAGGAAAGTGTTGCGCTAAACCAATTTTCAAAAATTTCGTGCACTTATCCTAAAACAAAAACAAGGAAAGCATGTCGTCAAAAGGACTGCTGTTCCTACACAAATGTTTTTCCTTCTAAGATTCATCAGAAGAATATTTGTTGTTTCGAAATGGTGGAAAATGAGTTGCTTGAAAAATCAATCGAATCGTAGTTTTCATAAATTTTGGAAACTCAATCAATGACTTCAGCTTTTAATCTTTTCATAAAATGAATCATTGATTGAGGGGGAGAATGTTTTCAAATATATATCATCTAACGGGCTTATATTATCATCCTATGTGCTTAAAAGAAAAATATGTTTGCCTATGTTGAAGGACTAGGAGTCTAGGATGTGATTGTTAAGATTAGATGATTATAGTTTGATGAACACAATATTCCCATGCCTTTATATGATCCGATTGATATGTTAAATTGACTTTTATTAGTCGATTGTTGTTTGGGTGATGTCGACCACCATATATCTATCTCGTGTCCACTAACGTATGCGAGATATCATGGTTTATAAGAATGTTCCCGATCCGGATCCCACAATTGAAGATGATTGGATGCGAAAGGAAAGGGTAACTATTTATTGGGTCGACAAATGAAGAAAGCTTAGACTTAATTGGATCTCTCATTGCATGGATAGTTGGCACGATAGA
Source organism: Chrysanthemum lavandulifolium (assembly GCA_022545495.1). Lineage (NCBI taxonomy): Eukaryota > Viridiplantae > Streptophyta > Magnoliopsida > Asterales > Asteraceae > Chrysanthemum > Chrysanthemum lavandulifolium. The sequence goes on from CM040241.1 coordinate 281,547,830, forward strand.
TGCAACTTAGAGGACCTCATGAAGCATTGCAGCGTCGGAGGTCTCACCGCATGATTTTCTTCAAGCCCAACAACAACAACAACAAAAGCAACTTATGTAGCTTAACCACCACGTATCTTTGTGCATGAAAAGTAGTGGATGATACCATATTTCTTAAAACAATTTTGAAAATATTGTTTTGAAAATAATTGACTAAAATTTTGAAAATCAACCGGACTTCATTTTAAACATAAGTCACTCAATCAACGACTTTATCTTTGATTGATCTTCAGTGATTTCAATCTTAAAATTTTCAAATAATATATCATCAAAAGAGTCCGTTTATGCGATAATAAGTGGTGATCTAAAGATTTAATGTTATGTCATGGTATGATTTTCTTTAAAACTCAAAGATATTTCAAAATAAATTTTTTTTCTGTTCTTGTTTGATTGTGAAATTGTTTTATTTTACTTAAAGATCTCTTAAAACTATCATACCTGACACTAACAATCTTTAATGTCTAAAATTGATCCTTATATGTCATTTTTCAAAAGTAAATCAGGCCACGTCTTTCCCCTAAAATTTTCTAAATAATTTAAATCAATTGGGATCACAAATCTCAAGAGGTTTGAAATTTTGATCGGGAGAGATAGTGATTTAAATCTCAAATCTGTTTTAGTCCTTTAAAGGCACTCCTGCCTCCATGTGCCAAACGATTTCAAATATATGATGCACTTGATTGAGGAGGAGCATTTATCCAAAAACAAGATGAGTATTTAAACCAGGCCACATTTTCTCCCATGTTTTCTAAACCTAATTAAATCATTGAGATCCAAAATCTCAAATGGTTTGATATTTTTGATCGGGAGAATTTGTGATTTAATTATGAAACTCGATATAAGATGATCGATTTGATTCAAAGTGCAAGTTCTCCCATATGTGCTAAGCGCAAATCTCTATTGAGGGGCATTTCGAAAACAAACTTTCAAGGTACAAAGATTTCTATGTTTCAACATAAGTAGCTTGATTGATTTTCTAATGGTTTTCTATATGGCGTGATCGTGGAAGTACTTCAAAACCTCCTTCCTCTATGTGTTAAATGATATCAAATAACCAATGCACATTTTGAGGGGGAGAATTTACCAAGAAAATCAAATGGCTTTTTCCACGGAAATTGTGATCAAGAAATTATTTCAAAGAACTCTTGCCTTCATGTGATAAACAATTTCAAAATCATATGCACATGTTGAGGGGGAGCATTTCTAAAAGATAAAAAACAATTAAGGTACAAAATGCTTTGATATCATATCACAAGTACCTTGATTGATTTTCCAAATGATTTTTCAAGTGGTTTCAAGAAGGAAAGAACTGTATCAAAAGACCGACCATTTTATTTTATGCATGGTTTTATAAGGATGGTAAGGTTAGGTATTAGTTCCCACGATCCCGCCAGAACCGGAGGGATCTACCCAGGGACAATCCACTAGATAGTGTAGAAGTCCTTAGGTATGATGGAAAAAGGAGAAAATGAGAATACGGGAAGAGTGCGGATAAGATAAAGCTAGTACTCGGAATAAACCCAACAAGGTTCTAGTTATGAAGTCTTGGTAAGCATCAAGGGGTTGAAGAATGAAAAGAATTGAATGTGAAAAGGGTGAAAAGAAATAGCCCTCCATTAATTCAACCTTAGGCGCGAAACCGGGTTCAACACATATGCTACTGGTGTTTACTAAGGTAACATCAGTATTGAAGACAAGACGTCATGGACCCAAAGGACGACCGCACCTAACTTCCCAAGCTACCCAAGTTCCTCTTAAAAGGACTTGTTTCATTCTCACGGGAACCTACATTATCTATCGACTTTCTCTTAGAGATTGTTGACATTGAAGAAGGAGACCCTCTCCCTAGTCTCAAGCATAGGAAACCAAATGTGCACAATTGAGTCTAGAGCCAAGAGATCATCCACAATATCTCATTAGGACACTAAATTCTTGAAGACTTGCTGTTTCACACAATGTGGAAAGTAAATATATATTTTAAGAGTCCTACGCATTAACCTTGTGGTACTGCCAGAACATCCGAGTGATATGTAAAAGTATTCACGATGAAGATGGAAATCCTTCTAGAGCCAACATCAAACAAGCTCTTGGTGGGTGACATGTGAGATCTTGCAAAATTTCAAGCTTGTGACAACTGGATAGAAATAATGGGGCCATTCATTCTTGAATCAACCTTGGTCAAGGAAATGATTTGACGAATACTTTTGGAAAAACCGTTCGATGTGCAAATCTTCTTTTCTCTAGCACATCTAATGTGTATTCATTTTCAAACACAAAGTATTTCGATTGAAAATTGATCTTTCTTATAAAACCTTCGTCAGATTGCAAAACTCTTTCTTCTAAGCAATACGCGATTGTTTTCAAATCAATTTTTCATCAATCGCTGAATCTCAATTGGCCGGTTCACTCACTCCGTGTTGTCTTCTTTGAGACGTTCCGGTTTGAGAACAGCTAGAACAACTGTGAAACCCCGTCAAGGAGATTCTTAAGAATTATACCGATCACAGCGATTTGTCTTGATCAACGAGGAACCGTGGGCCGTGTACCTCAATTCAACAAGAGTGATCAAAGACACTTTCGCGTGTTTTATTGCTAACTGTTGTTTGCAGGTACATTTGACTTGCATTCCGATCGTAATCGAGAGGTCAATCCAAAGTCGCATGCTCACATCATCCACACTTAATTAAAGAAATCATGACAAGTGCTAATCTACATAACCGGCTCGATAGTGCAAATATCATGAACCAGTAAAGCTTCCGATACTCTGATGAAAAGATGTCATGATCCAAAAAGTGTGAACATGTCGGTCCAAAAGTCACAACATCACATGATGAAAACACAATAAAGGGTGATCCAGAGATTTACTGTGGCTGATGATCTCGATGAAAGCTCAAAGATCATCAAAATGTGGATCAGTTCAAAGACCTCCACTTAAAGTACAAAGCAGTCGGACTTTGAAGAATCGCTACTCAAGCACAAAGAATACGGAAATTGAAGAATTGAAGTCTACGAGCTTGGAACTAAAGACAAAGAAACAATGCTAGGATTCAAAATGTAAATCATGGGGTGACCTCCCTTAGGGGGAGATTGTTAGGAATTGGAAATTCCATAAGGAAGTGTCGGTCACCCCAATTATAGTCTAGCATATGTTAGCTTACTTGTCGTTATTTACGTTATTTAGTGGTTAATTAGTTAGTTAGTAGCGCAGATTAGTTTAGAGTAACACCGTGGAGGAAGGACGGGTCTTTACCCACTGTATGCCTGATCCAAAGCCCGACAGGAGGGCGAGTAGTCTATAACTATAAATACCCCTTCCATCCTTGGAAGGGGTGGTGCTTCTTTGATAATCTAACCTTTTCTATTTTGTTTATCTCTCTAGAATCACCCTCTCCTCTCTTCATCTCTCTAAACATGGATCTCTTGTTTAATCATAATCCTAGACCACATGAATCATCTAAACAACATAAAATATACGATCCTACAGTTTATTACACAAATTACCAAGGACAAGACAAATAATCAAGTGAGTGAATAGTTTCTAAGTTCGCGTTTTATTCTCCCTCCCTACAGTTAAACTTAACATTGTCCCCAATGTTCCCTGAAAGTATCAAAGTTATGATAAAGGAAGGTAAGTTAAAATAGAAAGAAACTAGTACTCCCATGATTAGCTCGGTAGGGTATGTATGAAGTTGCGGTTAAATCCTCCTCCAAGAAGAATGAATAAGTACTAAGTGCTTCTTCCAATATGTCTTTCTTCTTCTTATCCAATATAACCTGCACATTTATAAGAAATCGAAACGAAACCTCACGTAAAATCGGCGGTAAAACTATATATGAAACAAAACTAAACTAGAAAGCGAGTAAGATATAATGCTTGTGGAATGGATGTTTGCAGTTTTTCTAGAAAATTAAGTATTGGGAATTTCCAAAAATTACAAGTTACACAGAAAACGAAATTGATATTCTGTTTCCACATTGCCTGACGTCGTCAAGTGTTAATCCTGACGCCGTCAGGTTGTCCTGACAAAAAATGGTATTTCTAGAAAAATTACCTCATTAAAACCTAGAAAAATTCCTGCAAAACATCTATTATGACTCGATACAAGCACTTGACTCTAACAAACACACAAATATATACAATTTCAATTATTGTTAATCTCATGTTTATGTTCTTGGAAACATATGTGATCTTCCCTGCACTTATCTTTTTGTAAAATACCTTTATATGAAATTAAGACGAGGTTAAAAACAAAATAAAGCATTTTCAAAAAGTCTAACATAAGAATAAACAACAATGAAAAAGATATATCAACACACAAACAAAATTGAAAAACAAAACAAGCAAACAATTAAGCATGGGTTGCCTCCCGCGAAGCGCTTTTCTTTATTTATGAGTCTTGTAGCTAGACTCGAAGTTATGCACCTACGTACTTAGGTGAGTGAGTTTATCCTCAAGGATATCGGTGGGATCAAACTTATCTTTTAATTTTCTCTTAGTACGCTTAGTCCGGTATGCCTTTTGAAACTTCTCACCATTGGGATCATAGATTGTCATCATAATGTGCCACTCTCCATTCCCATCACAAGGTGGCCTATCCCAATTCCAATTGTACTTAGGCTTACAGTAGCGTTCGGGTCAAAGGAACTTCCTTTTAAATCGAGCAAGTTTTTCAACACCCTAGGCGATGAACCTAATCGTTGTAGTGTAGTATTAGGGTAAGCCACGGAATTGATATCGTTCTCTGGGGAATAGGAATGCTAGTGAGAAGTTACTACGCTAAGGTTGGGGTTGAGGAAGATTATTTTTATCTTTTATGTTTTTAGGAAATGGAAAGGTACGAATCTCGGGGTTTGGATTTGGGGGTTGGTATTTATACCGATTACTTCTACTTGTCTAATTATCTAATCTAAGGTAGTGTAGTCTATGTCTATTGTTGTGTGCTCGTATGATGATTAAAATGTATTTGCTTAGGCTTTATTACTCCCTAGTTATCTCCTATTGGTGGTTGAATTGTCACGTCCTTATTCTTAATCGCGTTGTGTCTCTAAGGTCGTAGGGTATGCGTTTATCCCTAACTCTTTGAAGCTACCAAAGGTTAATGACTACAAAATCTCTAGGATTTATAAACTTTAACTCTAAGGTATTCTTTGGATGTATAGCCTACAATTACTCTAGGTGATTATAAACTAAGGTTCAACAAAGATTAATCAAGCATTAACAACACAACGAATGACCTATCGCAATACTAGGTCAATCACAATTAAGATAAGAGACAACCAATCAATATTCAATAACTAAGTTTCATATTACCTAAGCAAACACACAAGTAAATTAGCGGGACATGGGGAACATGCAAGCATACACACAATCAATTGAAGACATAATTGAATTAATGAAGTAAAACACTTATCTTGATGTAAGATAGGGTATGGAACCCTAAAATCTTGTACAAGACACCTTGGTTCGGTTTAGGTTTTACTCCACAAAACTACACACTTTGAAAACTAAAAATTCGGTTTCTATATATAAGGTTACAAGCTGCGACGGCGTCACCTTTTAATTTGTGGCGCCGTCAGTCGCGCCATTATGGGGTTTCGTCTTGGCCACGTTATCATTGTGGCGGCGTTACCTTATGTCCGTGACGCTGCCTTGAGTCTCGACGCCGTCTGGATCAAATCTAGGCCGTCCGAGGTGCGACGCCTACTCTTTTAAAACCCGATGCCGTCACTTGTAAATAAGCAATTTAGCTCTTGAGTCGTCACAAAACTTGTTCGACGGCGTCACAAGTATAACTGACGCCGTCCCCTTCGGTTTCAGCGACTTGAGTGTCTCGATTCTTGACTTTGGCCATTTTCTTCGTATATTCGCGCCTTTTCGTCCGAATAAGTGTCATTCCAACAATTTGCCTTCAAGATACCTAAAAGTGAAAAGGAACGATATTAAGTAATAACGGATACAAAAGTGATCAAATAAGGGCTTAAACGACCCTCAAAAGGTACATTTAAAACCTTATCAAATATCCCTACACTTGGTATTTGCTTGTCCTCAAGCAAATGTGCTTTTAGCCAATTGATTTATAAGTTAGGGGTCATGAAGCATTAGTTTAGAACGATCCACAACACATATAAGCCCATAAAAGTCATAACAAGCACGAAATTACATACTAGCACCTCACATGGGGTGTTTGGATACTCACATCTCTCGGGTGTATATGAAATATAACAAGTTGGAAATGGAAGATAAACACTCATTAACCGGTCCTAGTACATAGATTACCATAGGCTTGAGACTAGATCAAACCTCCATCGCTTTGGCGTAAGCACCTAGGAAAGACTATCCAAGAGGTCTTTTAAAGGGTTGTAATGATAGGCTTACGGTAGGGAAACAAAGGGTTTGGTGGGATAGGCGATTTAGTGGTGGCAAGTCAAAAATCTTTATGTTACAAGCATGCGAAGAATGGCGTTGCTAAGCCAAGACTCGACACTCTAAACTCTAGATAACTGAAATAAACAAACATAAATTTAAAGATAGATGTAGGATGGTAGCCCGTTTTTTTTTTTTTTTTTTTTTTTTTTTTTTTTTTTTCTTTTTTTTTTTTTTTTTTTTTTTTTTTTTTTTTATACACTTTTACTCTACCATCCTCTACGATAACATCAAAATGATAGGGATTTATAGGCACATCCCTACACTTGAGTTTTTATTACTCTAACACTAATTTGACCCGAATTGAAAAGATCAAAACACTTGGAGTACATTATTACGCAAATAAAGGGAATTTGAATTTAACGTTCCTTTCCGTCATTTCATAAAATTTAACTTTTCCCATGAGTCTCAATCGTCCCAAAACTGTATACAAAGGATATGACTCGACTTAGCAACTTATGCAAGTAACTAGATAATTGAACTAAGGGTTTAGTGTGATAACAATAATGCACTAAAAGTGAGTGCATACAAGGTAGGCTAAGGCGATTTGGGTGTACATTTGGGGTGGATTGTAAACAATGCTCTTCATTGATATTTCGAAAACCAAACATCACGAGAACCGCGAAAAGGATAGGCTCGAGGGTTAACTAGGGTATCGTGTACTAAAGATGAGTACAACGCAAGGGTGTGGGGAATTACTCAACCGATGTGGAAGAAGTAATTATATTACGTATCAAACAAGGGTTATCCTAATGCCTCTTATCATTTAGTTATTCCTAACTACACAAGTGTAGTCTTACTAGCGATCTCGGAATGCATCACAAAACAAGTTCTAGAATCTATTATACTACCGGTTCACACTCTAAGCATTAAAGATGAATGCTTTAATTCCTACAAATCTAAGGCGATCCTCACATTTTGGGTGGAATTTAAGTGGTAAAGGGTTATTGTGCTAGTCATATAATTTCCTATCCACGAGAAGCTTTATTAAGACTAATGGCCCACTCCTATATGTCATGAAAAATTTTAAATTTGGTGCCAAAATTACCCTAACCGATATTTCTCATGGTTTATTACACAAATGCAATTGGACAAAGCAAATAGTCAAGGATAAGCATAGTTTCAAAGTTCCCGTTTTATTTTCCATCCCTACACTTAAACTGAACATTGTCCCCAATGTTCCCCGAAAGTATCAAAGTTATGATAATGGAAGGTAATAAAAGATGAAAGAAACTAATACTCCCCTGATTAGCTCGGTAGGATCCGTGTGAAGTGGTGGTTACATCTTTCTTCAAGAAGAACGTTTGCGTTAAAAGCTCCTTCTCATCTTATGTATTTTCTTCTTGGTAAATTAAACACGCACACTTGAAGAAAACAAACGAAACCTTCGCGTAAAATCGGCGGTAACAATATATATAAGACTCTACTAAACTAGGATATAATGCTTGTGGAATGGATGTTTACTGATTTTCTAGGAAAATTAAGACTTGAAAATTCCAAAATTTATAAGTAGCTCGAAAAGCGAGAAAAAGTGATAAGTCATTTCTTTGCTCCTCTCCGCAGCCGAGGTTGCGATCTGACGCCGTCGCGTTATCCCGACGAAACCGGTCTGCGATTTTCGGAAAAATTTACGGAAAATTTACATCTTTAGAATCTGGAAAAATTTCCTGCAAAACATCCATTATGACTCGATACAAGCATTTGACTCGAACAAACACACATGTATATCTTTTAATTAATTGTAATTCTCATGTTTACGTTTCTTTTGAAAACGTGTGTAATCCTCCCTACACTTATCCCTTATGTAAAATACCTTTATATGTAATTAAGACGAGGTTAAAGACAAAATAAAGCATTTTTACAAATTTAAACATGAGAATAAACAATCAATAAAAGATACACGACACACAAACAAGCAAACAATTAAGCATGGGTTGCCTCCCACGAAGCGCTTTTCTTTATTTATGAGTCTTGTAGCTAGACTCGAAGTCGTGCCCCTACGTGACTTCATTACCGTCACCTTCTTCCTCATGACGGTCTCTATTGGGGGATTCCATGTTGTAAAAGTGCCCTATGATGCACCTTTCTAAGAGGTCGTCCTCTCCCCACTCGGTTCTATATTCCGGTCCTAAGTCCAAGCAATCCTTATAGAAACCGAAAATCTTGGCCATAACATAATCTACTCCCTTCTCCTTATCCTCCTCATTCCTATAGTAGACCGATAGTTTAAGTTCCTTTTCATCATTGGAGAGTGATGAAAACTTCTCAATCTTAAACGGCATTTGGTAAGCTACATTATCGGTCTCATCCTTGAATCTCACTATTCCTAACGATGGATCATAAGTCATCCCGGTGTTTTCTATGAAAGGCTTTCCTAGAATAACGTGGGACAAGCTAGGATCTATGGCAGTACTAATATCATCCACTATTATGAAATCCGTAGGAAACATGAAACTACCTACATACACGGGCAATCCCTTAACTCTACCAAGAAAATTGCAACTAACCCTAGGATTATCGGGATCTTGCCTAGTTGGGATAGGCTTCTTCATTACCCAATTATAGTAGGTGCTAGTCATTATGTTTATTGGGGACTTGCGGTCAATGTAGGCCTTTGCCACGAAAAGGTGTCCTATGCAACATGGTATGTTAAGATTCCAAGGGTTCCCAAACTTGATCCTAGGGCTTCTCCTAACATACATGTGACGGAGGTCACGTACTAAGTGTGGGTGGCGAGAGAGTTCTTCTTCCGTAGGAAACTTATTGAAATAGTCATGGTCTACTTCATCTACTTCCTTGGTTGTTTCATTCCTAGGTGTCTCACTAACCTCAAGTATCGTTTCATGGTTCGCTTCGTCATTTGTTCTATTAGGTTTCACTAAGGTGATGGTATTGACGAATTGAACGTGCTTAGCTAACTTACTTGGGTCCTTAATCTCTACACCGGAAGCTTCGGGAGTTGAGATAGCATTAACCTTCCTATCACTATTGGTCATGGCTTTCAAGAGGTTATCTATCTTCCTATCCATCTCGGCTTGTTGTTGGTTAAAACGGTCCGAGAGCTTAGCTATTTGAGCTTCTTGGGATGCGACTAGGTGTTGCAACATCCCTTCTATGTTTTGTTGGCTAGGGCCGTGAGATGGGGGCCATGAGAAATCATTGGAAGTGAATTCTTTGGTTTGTCCCCAATAAAATTCGGGCTTGCCCTTCCATGCTTCTCGGGCGTCATTAAAAGTCCTAGGTCCGGGTGTTGTAGGGAATCTTCCTCCCGTTCCATTAGTACGCGAGGATGCGTAGTCAACGGAAGCTTGTTCGGGAATCTTGTGCAAGTTCGTGTGTTATGAGGACCATTACACGACTCACACGAGGAAGAAACTTTGTTCACTTGGCGTGAAGACTTAGGATTGTCGTAGGAGCTCATTAGGAATTTAACTTGATCTTCAAGCTCGAGCATCCTACGGTCGGAAGGTTGTGAGTCAAGGGAAGGCAAGGAGATTGCCTTTATGGTTTTGGGCAACTCACGGGGGTCATTCCAACTTTCGTTGTCATAGAGAGCAAGGTCCTCTATTATACCCCATGATTCTTCCGCGGTGAGATCACTAAGTTTTCCACCGGCCGCTTGGTCAATGGATCGCTTAGTGGGAAATTGACATGATCGTAGAAGATTTGGACTTGAAGCCAAAGATCAATGCCGTGATGAGGGACTCTATGGAGTAAGTCCTTGAATCGAGTCCATGCTTCATATAGAGAGATTCACCTTGACGTTGTTGGAACATCAAGATATCATTCCTAAGCTTGGTAGTTCTCCCCGGTGGGAAAAATTGAGCAAGGAAGCGAGAGGTGAGATCATCCCAACTTGAGATGGAGCCGGCGGGAAGTCGCTCAAGCCAATTTGGAAGAGACGCAGACGCGTGGTCTCCCGAGTAGTAGCATCGAGGTCGATGGAATCGACAATTTTAAGGAAATCCTTAAGATGTTGATTAGGATCTTCGGAACGAAGTCCATGGAATGCACATCCGTTTTGCACCAACCGGATGGTGTCGGATCGCAGGGCCGTAGTTTGGGCTTGGTCGGGAAGCTCAATGGTGTTCCTATAGCCTAGGTGGCTTGGTCTCGAGTATTCACCAAGAGTACGGCCTCTTGGCGGGTCATTTGGTGGTGGGTTGATGAGTGGTGGTTGGTTATCACCTTCCATGATGAAAAGTGATGGGATTACTAACAAAGGTCACGAAGAAGGGGGATAGACTACGAGGAAGCTAAAAATGGGAAAAAGCTTACTTGATAGGAATCAAGCAAGGAAACCTAAACGAGGTGGACTCCTAACTAGCTATTCTATTCCCCGGCAACGGCGCCAAAAACTTGATACGCTTACACAGCGCGTTCGGGGTCAAAGGAACTTCCTTTTCATCGAGCAAGTTTTTCAACACCCTAGGCAGTGAACCTAATCGTTGTAGTGTAGTATTAGGGTAAGCCACGGAATTGATATCGTTCTCTAGGGGAATAGGAATGCTAGTGAGAAGTTACTACGCTAAGGTTGGGGTTGAGGAAGATTATTTTTATCTTTTATGTTTTTAGGAAATGGAAAGGTACGAATCTCGGGGTTTGGATTTGGGGTTGGTATTTCTACCGATTACTTCTACTTGTCTAATTATCTAATCTAAGGTAGTGTAGTCTATGTCTATTGTTGTGTGCTCGTATGATGATTAAAAATGTATTTGCTTAGGCTTTATTACTCCTAGTTATCTCCTATTGATGGTTGAATTGTCACGTCCTTATTCTTAATCGCGTTGTGTCTCTAAGGTCGTAGGGTATCGTTTATCCCTAACTCTTTGAAGCTACCAAAGGTTAATGACTACAAAATCTCTAGGATTTATAAACTTAACACTAAGGTATTCTTTGGATGTATAGCCTACAATTACTCTAGGTGATTATAAACTAAGGTTCAACAAAGATTAATCAAGCATTAACAACACAACGAATGACCTATCGCAATACTAGGTCAATCACAATTAAGATAAGAGACAACCAATCAATATTCAATAACTAAGTTTCATATTACCTAAGCAAACACACAAATAAATTAGCCGGACATGGGAACATGCAAGCATACACACAATCAATTGAAGACATAATTAAATTAATGAAGTAAAACACTTATCTTGATGTAAGATAGGGTATGGAACCCTAAAATCTTGTACAAGACAACCTTGGTTCGGTTTAGGTTTTACTCCACAAAACTACACTCTGAAAACTAAAAATTCGGTTTCTATATATAAGGTTACAACTGCGACGGCGTCACCCTTTAGTTTGTGACGCCGTCGGGTCGCCGTCATTAGGGTTTCGTCTTGGCCACGTTATCATTGTGACGGCGTCACCTTATGTCCGTGACGCCGTCGCCTTGAGTCTCGGCCGTCTCGGATCAAATCTAGGCCGTCTCGAGTGCGACGCCTACTCTTTTAAAACATGATGCCGTCACTTGTAAATAAGCAATTTGGCTCTTGAGTCGTCACAAAACTTGTTCCGATGGCGTCACAAGTATAACTGACGCCGTCCCCTTCGGTTCAGCAGACTTGAGTGTCTCGATTCTTGACTTTGGCCATTTTCTTCATATATTCGCGCCTTTTCGTCCGAATAAGTGTCATTCAACAATTTGCCTTCAAGATACCTAAAAGTGAAAAGGAACGATATTAAGTAATAACGGATACAAAAGTGATCAAATAAGGGCTTAAACGACCCTCAAAAGGTACATTTTAAAACCTTATCTTAATCGACCTACATGTACTACCATGTCCTTCATTATTCCTACCGGATACGCAACACTACCATCCGCTAAACCTATGATCATTTTCGTTGGTTCTATCTTACCTAGGTTAAGGCTTTTATGGAGGGACAACAGAAGAAGGTTGATGCTTTACCCTAGATCGGCTAATGTGTCGAAAGTTTTGGAATTTCCAATGCTACATGGAAGAATGAATAGCCCGGGATCATCTAACTTCTTACGTAATTTTTTTTGCACAAACGTGGATCCAGATTTAGTCCTTGCTCATATTTATCTTTCAAAGCATTATAGTAGGGCGCATGAGTCAAGACTTCAAGAACCGGTTTTTCTTGGTAAAGCTCCTTAAATTCCTCTTCTAGAGTAGGTTTAGGTTCTTGATTGGTTGGTGTTTCAAGAGTTTGATGGACCGTCAACTTGGGTTTTTGGTCTTTTGGAATGGTTTGTTTGAAACACGTATTGATGGTGTTGACCGACTAGACTTGTGGGTGCGAGGGGCATGGATATGCACTCTCCTTTGGTGAGCAAGAACATGGAGTCGATGAAATCAAATTCACGTTTGGGTTCTTGACAGTGTCACTTGGGAGTGCTCCTACATCCTGGTCATTGAAGGCTTTTAAAAGAGTGTCGAGCTTGTTTGTCATCTTGGTTTGTCGTTGCTTGAAATCGGCTTCAAGCTTAGTCAATCGAGCTTCTTGAGATGACATGAACTTGGATACCATTCCCTCAAGATTAGTGAAAGTTCCGGTGTTTGGAAGGTTGTTGTAGGAGGTATGGCTTGGTTGGGACCTATTAGGTGGACTAGAGGAGTTGTTTTGGGGCGGGTTTGAGCTTTGGCTCCACTTAAGGTTAGGGTGATTTCTCCACGAGGGGTTGTAGGAATTTCCTAGATTGTTTTGCTCGGGCTTGAAAGTGTACCACTTCTCTCCCGCTTCGTCGGTACGCGCGGAGGTGTAGTCCGCAAAAGCTTGTTCGGGGAATTTTGTGCAATCACGAGTGTCATGGGGACCACTACATAATTCACAAGGTAAAGTGATATTTTTCACTTGGCGTGAAGGTTTAGGAGCTTCGTAGGAACTCATTAGGAATTTGACTTGATCTTCAAGTTCGAGCATCCTACGATTGGAAGGTTGTGAGTCAATGGGTGGCAAGGAGATTGCCTTTACGGTTTTGAGCAACTCACGGGGGTTATTCCAACATTCGTTGTCATAGATGGCAATCCTCTATTGTACCCGACTCTTTCCAGGTAAGTTCACTAAGCTTACCACCGCCGCAGTCGATGGTTTGCCTAGTGGAGAGATTGACATGATCGTAAAAGATTTGGACTTGAAGCCAAAGATCAATGCCGTGATGAGGGACTTTATGGAGTAAGTCCTTGAATCGAGTCCAAGCCTCATAGAGAGTTTTGCCTTGACGTTGTTGGAACATCAAGATGTCATTCCTTAGCTTGGTAGTTCTCCCCGGTGGCAAAAATTGGGCGAGAAAACGAGTGGTGAGATTATCCCAATTTGAGATGGATCCTGCGGGAAGTCGCTCAAGCCAATTACTATCTTGGTCCCGTAGAGAGAATAGGAAGAAAAGCAAGCGCGTGGTCTCCCGTGTGGTAGCATCAAGGTCAATGGAGGCAAAAAAATTTAGGAAATCCTTGAGATGCTGATTAGGATCTTCAGAATGAAGTCCGTAGAATGCACATCCATTTTGCACCAACCGAATGGTGTCGGATCGCAGGGCCATAGTTTGAGCTTGAAGTGGGAGCTCAGTGGTGTTCCTATAACCTTGATGGCTCGGTCTAGAGTATTCACCAATAGTACGGCCTCTTGGCGGGTCGTGTGGTGGTTGATTGAGTAGAAGTGGTTGATGTGGTGGTGGATCGTTGTTGGGTGGGTTATCACCTTCCATGATGAAAATTGATGAAGCTACGAACAAAAACAAAAAAAAGGGGGATAGACTAAAAGAAAGCTAAGAAAAAGAGAAAAAAAGCTCACTTGATTGGTATCAAGCGAGTAGACCTAAACAAGATAGAAATCTAACTAGCTATTCTATTCCCCGGCAGCGGCGCCAAAAACTTGATAGCGTGGGTTCGGGGTCGAGAAGACTTCCTTTTCTATGAGCAAGTTTTTCAACCTTCTAGGCAGTGTACCTAATCGTTGTAGTGTAGTATGTGGTAAGCCAAGTGGATTGATTCGTTCTCTAGGGGAATAGAGATGCTAGAAAGAGATGTATGACGGGAGATTCTTTTTAGTCTATTTATGTTTTTTAGAAAGCAAGGTAAATATGTCGGGGTACAGGAGTGGGGGTGGTACTTCTACCGAATTTAACTAATTTTTATAACTACTTACTAATTAACTAATTAACTATGGATAGATTATGCTAATTGTAGATGTGCTCGTATGATGATTAAAAATGTGTTTACTTAGATGTTCTTACTCCCTAGTTATCTCTTATTGGTCGGTGGAATTGTCACATCCTCATCTTAATTGGTGCGTTGTATTTCGTTTGGTCATAAGGGGGTGCCTAATTCCCTAGTTCTATGAATTGTAACTTTCGGCAAGTAGAATAGTATCTACCCCGAATACTCTACTATCCTTAAGCAACAACTCACGCAATAAACACAACAAATGGCCTAGATGCACTCCTAAGCTTTTTTGCTATTTAGGACGTTCAAGCTCGCAACAATTAAAGAAGAAGCCAGTTTTCCTTACTCTAGCGTCTACCAATTAAGACAAGATACAACCTAACAATAATTAACAACTAGGTTTCATAGATCTAAGCAAACATAAGGATAATTTAGCTACTCATAGTAAACAAGCAAGCATACACACATACAATTGAACATGGGGTAGACATAATGATAATATGGATTAACAAACTTATCTTATGATGTAAAATAGGGTATGGAACACTAGAATATTGTCCAAGTTGGACTAAAACTGAATTAGGGTTTGCCCTCCAAAGTTCTACCTCCTTTAAAACAGAAAAATCGAATTCTATATATAGATTTACAAATGCGACGGTGTCACCTTTTGCTAGTGACGCCGTCATTAGGGTTTCGTCTGGTCCAAGTCATCGTTGGGACGGCGTCAGGTGGTAAGTGTGACGCCGTCAGTCTTCATGAAGGACGTCGTCTGAGATTGGTTCTTGGGCATCTGGTGTGGAAAATGAGAGAGACGCCTTCCAGAGTTTAGGTGTGACACAGTCAGGTTGTAGAACCAGAATTTGTTCTGAGCCGTCACGTGTAATTTGATTAGATTTCTTGATGAGGGACGGCGTCGCCCTTTGATTGGGACGCCGTCAGGTGCACTGAGTGGCCTTTGATCTTGACTTTGCCATTTTCTTTATGTTTTCGCTCCTTTTCGTCCAAATATGCTTCATTCAAGCATTTTGCTTTCAAAAGACCTAAAATATGAAAAGGAACAATTTTAAGTAGTAACGGATATAAAATGTGTCAATTTAGGGCTTAAATGACCCCCTAAAAATGTATATTTTAAATCCTTATCAATTAACCATCTGCCTTTATACATTAAAGCTAAACAGTTAACCTGGTGCATAAGCAATCAAGAACAATATCCAACTAAGCAACCGGTAAATCTTCCACTTCCACACATCACATTGAGCCGCTTCTAATCTTTCCTCAAGCTCATTTCTCCCCCTTAAAAGGCCGGTATGATCATTTTTGAACGAGCACACATTTCCGAATCATACCATCGTATCCACTGACAAGAAGACCCCTGATCATGAATATGGCAAGTTGTTAAACAACCACCATTGTTACAATGTAGTTTGATACTAGTGAAAACAAAATAATACAATATATCTCAAAACACACTTACTTCAACATGACAACCAAAAAATCTACGCCTCGGGTTGGCAGAGGTCCACGAAGTGCGAATTATAGATTGCTTTCCACACTAGCAACGTACCATGTTGAAAGGATTATTGTTTTGTAGAAGAAAGTTTTTGTAGGATAGTTTAGGGACGATAACTGACGACAAATTTGTGTTACACAGACATATAGCAACTACAAACACTGTACAACGGTTTGTATAAAGTAAGCTACAGTAAAAGACGCTTTTGTCCTCAACAACAAAACATTGATCTGGGGCATTACGGGTCAAGGGACCAATTTAGCCTCAAAACCCCATACTTTGGACTACTGACGACGAAAAATCCATGTTATGGTTCCATGCGATATTTTTGGACAAGTTTAGGGACCAATAGTATATTTTAGTCTTCTTATAATGTGGTAACAAAATAGTTTCATTGACGCTTATGTACAAATACCTTTTCATATAAGTTAATACCCCTTAAACCATCCTTTACTTAGAGCATCAGCTGCAGTGACTTAAGCCAAACTGACACATGTGCGTCACATCAGTTTTTTTTCCTTTTTTAATTACATCTCATGCACAGAACCAAAAGCACCCCTAGTAACATAAGCCAAGACCCCACTTTTGGGACCCACATTTTTTTTTCTTTTCCGTATTTTCAAACCAACTATATTTTTTAATTATTAAAAAAAAGAAAAATACAATACGGAAATTAAAAAAAGATACACAAAATTTAAAAAAGAATACGAAAAAATAACGTAGACGACTATATGCGGTTCATTCTATATTTTGCTCGGAATTTTTCTTTTTGCATGTTGATGATGAAGGCATCTTCTCCCGGTAAACCTGCAGTGCTATTGCCCCCTGAAAAACTTCATTTCTTCTAGCTTCATTATTTTCTTGCCCTTCTCTTTAGTCATTGCGTACATATCTTGAGCGACATCGCATTTGAGTCTAAATTCATTTTGTAAAGTCTCCGAAAACTCTTACGGGTTACACCCGTTGTGCCCGACGTGGTCTCTGATTTTGTTTTTTTGCCGCACGTTGTTTGATGGGGGGGACTTGGTCTCGGATAATCTCTGGATAGCTCGGTATGTCTGGTGACATCAACTAGATCAACGAGTTCAACCGCATCCCTCTTCGGGTATTTCTCAAGATATCCCATGGTATGTCTTGAGTAAACTTTCCTCCTTTTGTCTCGTCTCTATACGAACTCCTAGCCTGGTTCAAAAGATCAATCTCGTTTTCATCACTTGTAGTTAAATGTCTTAAACATTTGTCGATACAACTGAACTTTTTTCAGTTACAATTCAACATAAACTTCCCCGTAATCATATCATTGGTACATTTAGTGTGAGAAGATGTGTTTAACTTAATAAGAATCTTGCCCCAAAAACATTGGTCATCTTGGTCATTTCCGGCTTGGCTATCATCGGAAACCGCAACATAACACATCGCTAATAACTCTTCCTCTTCGGGCATCCAACGAGTGACTAGCTTTTCGAGATTTGTGGTGGTTGTAGTGGCGGGTCTTTTGCTTTTCTTCGTGTTTTTTCTTCGCGAGTTTCTTGTGGTGGTTGTGGTTGTGTTTGTTTTGGTGGATTTTGTTGAAGAAGTTGTAATTATTGTGGAAAACTAGAAGGGGGGTTGAATAGTTTTACCGTTTCAAAATTATTGATTCTAAAACTTATCATGAAATCAAACAAATATATAATACCAGAGCAATAAGTAAATATAAGAAATCAATGAATATAATGTAAGACGATAAGTAAGTAAGTGCAAGAGAATAAGAAAGATCAAATTACGACATGAGTATTTATAGTGGTTCGGTAACGAAGACACCTTTCACGCCCTACTACACTCTCTGAGTTCTCCACTCGAGAGTATTCTTTCACTATGTCAACAAGCTCCCTTCAAGGCGAAGAAAACCGTACAACGTCGCTTACAATATTTTCCGATACTAAGCTAAATATCGAGTTCTCGTCAAGGTAGAACCAACCTTTCTCACTAACATATTTTGATGACTAAAATACTAACCGATCTATATAGTTTGTGTATAGTGTTTGGTTATAAACTTTGGAATACAATAAAACAACACTCTTGTAAATACCAAAGTCTACAACAATGAAAACTACTAAAGTCTTCTTATTCTTCTCTTGCAATAAATATGGTGAAAGTAAATATGTCACTTTGATGATGTAAAAAGGATCCCTATAAATGATTATTAGAACTTGAAACAATGACCAAAGGATGAATGAAAGTGAGTGTAAAAATGATTGAAAAATGATTGCAAGAGGTGAGTTTCAAGTTAGCAAAAAGGTTTCTATTTATAGTGAAAAATCTTGTCAGGGACATATGGCTCCACGATTCCTTATCATAGGGGACCGTGGATCCGTGCTACCTTGGCAATTAGTTTGCTTGTAATTTTGTTCAACAAAAGTTAGATCTGGTTTGTATTTTAGGTAAGATCTTATTGTACTAGCTTAAAATAATTAAGGTAAGATCTTATTTAAGGTAAGATCTTATTTATAGGAGAGTGGTCTCATTCTAATGCTTATAACCTGATATGTATTCTTAGATGCTTTTACTTGATGTCTGGTCTAAGGATCAATATTCATAAAAGCAAGATTCTTGGCGCTAATGTCCCTGAGGATGAAGTAAAAAATATGGCTCTAGTTATTGGGTGTGAGACCTCTAATCTTCCTATGATGCATTTAGGAGTCCCGGTCGGATGCAATATGGGTCGTTGCGATAATTGGAAGAAAGTGATTCAGAAATTTGATTCCAAGTTATCGGTGGAAGGCCAATCTTTTATCTGGGGTGGTGGTCATCTCTTATTAAAGCGGTCTTAGGTAACCTTCCTACTTATTATATGTCTCTTTATTGGATGCCTATAACGGTGCAAAATCACCTCGAATCTTTCGCAATAGATTCTTTTGGGTGGTGATTATAATGATAAAAGATCTCTTGGATTAAATGGAAGTCTTGCCTCATGAGTAAAGCATCCGTGGGCTAGGCATTGGAAGCATTTTTGCTCTTAACGCCTTTGCTTTTCAAATGGATTTGGAGATTCCGTACGTCCCCGAACGGTTTGTGGAACATCATTATCAAAAACATTCATGGGTCTGAAGGTGGTATTGGTCATAATAGGGCGGTTCTCAAAATCTCATACAACCCCTGGTATTGTATTCTCAAATCCATTAATCATCTTCGTGATAAAGGCATAGACCTTTTATCTCTTTGTTCTCGGTCTCTTGGTGATTGTGCTTCTATTAATTTTTGGTCTGATCGCTGGTGTGGGGAGTTTCCTTTGAAAGAAAAATTCCCGCGTGTTTATGCTTTGGATTCGATCAAAAGTTGTACGGTTGCTCAACGTTTAAACCTTGAAGTCTGGTCCTCAGTTCTCAGAAGGTCTCCAAGAGGGGGGGGGGGGTCGAATCGTTCCACTTTGACTTGTTGATGGAGGATATTCGCGATTTTAGTCTTTCATCCAATAGTGATATTTGGAATTGGGATCTTAGCAGCAAGGGGTACTCGGTTTCGTCTGCTAGACATCACATTGATGATTTGATTTTACCAGGTACTCTTATTCCTACTCGTTGGTCACGATATAATTCCTATCAAGGCTAATGTGTTTCTTTGAAGCTTCACTTTAATAAGCTCCCCACTTTGGACAATTTGGATAAGAGAGGTATTAATGTTCATTCCCTCTTATGTCCTATATGTAACGATCATACCGAAAGCGTTGATCATCTTTTTTTCTCTTGCGGTATGGCTCGTGATTTATGGGGACGTTTGTCTCGTTGGTTGATGAGTGTCTAAATACTCATCATTTTTATACTATTAGAATGCCAAAAACATCTGAAAACACTCAGAAATGCTTCAAAATGATAAAAATATCACAAAACAGTGTTTTATATGTTTTAAATGCAAAACATCAAAATCGATGAAAACGATCAAGTTTGCATAATTGGCGCTTTAGTCCCCAAGTTATAAAAGTTGTCAAAATTAGTCCTCGTGATTCAAAAACTTGTAAAATGTCATTAAAGGTCCTTGGGATTCAAAAGTTGTCAAAACAAACCCTTTAAAGTTTAAAATCACAAAATGACAACTTTGGTCCTCAACTTTGCAAAAGTGTCAAAATAGTCCTTAAGGTTTTAAAAGTGAAATTGATCAAAATAAACCTTGTACTATTCATTAATGACAAAAATGGTCCTTATGACAAACTTTTGGGAAATTACACTTTTAGTCCCTCAAAATCCAAAATTTACAATTTTAGTCCTTGGACTTGTAAAAAATGGAATTTTATGCACTATTGTCCTTGTACTATTCTTATATGGCAGGTTTGGTCCCTTGTGATAAGTTTAGAAATGTTACATGATTGGTCCCTCAAAGTTTCTGTTTTTACATGAATGGTCCTTGTACTTAAACCAAAAGGACCCTTTATGTTATTAACCCAATCCAATCTTTAACCCGGCTAGCCCAAATACACAAGCCCAATCCAATATTTAAAAACAGATACACGCTGCAGTACTGCTCATCCTCAACCTCTACCACTTGCTTTCAACCTCACCATGACACCGCAACCTCCAAATTTCATTTCCACCTCACCACCACTCAGATACTAACCCCTCCACCTCTACACCAATCCAAACCCATTTAATGCTAAAACTCGCTATTTTGACCTTTCCGCCAAAAGTGCCAAGTGCACGTACATGATTAAATCTAATGATTCAATGGTTCAAATATGCCGGAAAGTCTCAAGGATGTCGACAGAGCTCAAAAATATGATTATAAAGCAAGAGAGAAGGTGAATGAGAGGAGTTAGTTAGTTTTAGTCTAGTTTTAATTGTAGGTAGTATAGCTTTAGTTTCGCTTATAATTTCCTCAAAATATTGTTGTATTCAGCTTTCCTTAGTGTATTGTGACTTTTATTTACTTTAAATTACAAAGTACTTTTCACAGATTTTATATTTAACATTTATTTAGTGAAATTGACAATTTCACTAATAAGTGTTAAATGTTGTTGGTAATTGTTCATTTCATTTCAATACAGCTCACTTATGAGTTTTAATGCTTTTGGATCATTAAAACCGCTTAATTCAAGTTTAGCATAAAATCACAAAATACTAAAAAATAGATATAAAATCAAAAATCACAAGTTATCAGTAGAAGAAGCTTGGAGCAAGTGCTATTCGATTGCCTTGGTTATAGTGCTTTGTGGAAAGCTATAGGTGTGGTTTCGCCTTGGTTCTCGCTTTATACTTGGATTCCATGTTGTAAGCCTTTTGTTCCTTTTAAGCATTTCACCGTATGTAGGTATTATGCTTTAATTCTCATGTTTTTATGTTCTAGTAGTATTATTAAGTGATAATAGGGAGTATGCAATCCTTAGCATGGTTCAAATCAATATTGTGCTTTGAAAAGTACCAAACCGCTTTCTAAAGTGGTGTTTGGTAACGCTTGTTTCATCGTGTAACAAAGTTGTGCAGACATGTACTTTTGGTTGTTCTATGTTCAATTTGGTGATAATAACTCGCTTCAAGCAAGAAAACCAGCCTTGTTTTATTAAAAGTCAAAACTCGTTAATCTCTCCTAGTTTGATCATCGTTGGAATTTAGCTTGTTATATTCATCACATTAGCTTAATACTTGGTAACCTAGCTTAATATAATCTCATTTTAGCTTAATACTACAAAATCAAGAAGTAGAATCTAGTTAAAATTCAGCTTTAGTCAAACTAATTAGTTCTTATAAAAGTCAAAATTTCATCTTAGCGCTGGATAAAATAGATTAATCTATATAGGGTTTAATATTAGTTTTCAAGACTAGAGCTTTTAGGATATTAAACTTTAGTTGCTTAGCTTTAACATAGTGTTTTTATATTTTCTCACTAGCTTATTTAATGCCTTTTATTTTAGCTTATTTCTAATACTGCTTCTAAATGTGCCTGTGTACGCTTTTATACCCACCGTCATAAGCCCATAATTAGCTTATTAGCTGGCCTTAGCTTGTCAAACTTGACTCTTTGGGAAGCTAACCTAGCCTTCTTGAGGTACCAAGTTCATTTTCCCATTTTGAAGCTTATTTAGATAGGTCGCAAGTGGTTTTCATTTTGTCAAAATCAAGATTCACCGAGTTTTAACTCGTTGAATTTACCGCTTTTCAAAAGCTTGTAAAGAGCTTATTAATGGTCATTAACTTATGTAATTCAGCTTATTGAGAAGCTAACCTAATGAATCAAGGTAACAAGAGCTTATTTTCCATTTTGAGCTTATTTACCTAGCTCGCTATAGCTTTTTAGTTCTCATCCATTTCATATAGTATAAACCAATCGCTGGTTTTTCGCTTTCTTCTTAAGCTTCTCACAAGCTTGTTAGTATAAGTCAAACTTTGTCAATTAGTTTTTAGGAAGTTCACCGGTAAACTTGTTAGTCCAAGTCCTTATTTTTATTTTCTAGCTTATTTAGGTGCTAAAATTGTTGAAGTTGCCTAGAAACCCAAGTAGTATACTGTGTAACAAAGACATAAGCTTATGCTTATATTGGCTTATTTTTGTGCTTATTTCTAGATCTTCATGCTTTCTCGCCATTTTAGTTTTTATAAGTTCTTTTGCTTATTTCAAGTCCATTTTGCTTATTGAGTAGCTTATTAGCTTTTTGGTTTAAGCTTTTAGATTATTTCTTTTGTTTCTTGCTTATCGTTGGTAAAAGTAAGCTCTAATGAGCTTATTTGTGGTTTTATAATAAGTCATAGTTATAAAAGTTGTTTATCTTGATGTGCTTAATAAGTTGCAATAAGAAAATTTGAAAAATAAAATGTTTTGGCAAAAGGGGTAGGCGTGCTCGAACCCCGAGACCTCCCCTTTGTGAAAGTGTTTGTGAGTGTACTGCACTAAAAGCGCCTTGGGTCTTTCTTGTCAAGGTTTACACAAACAAATATATAACCATCTTGTCTCTTTAGCTTATACGTAGCTAATTGCTTATTTGTAGCTTATTTGTAATAGCTTTTTCATGTTTCTTATTTTTCTTGTCTTTGTATATGTATAAAGTATTTTATATAAAAGTTTCGATTTTTCTACTTAGTTTTAGTATTTTTAAACATTTAATTAGTGTTTTATAGTAATTAAATCATAATAAAAATATAAAAGTCTAAAAATATAAATCTTTTTCTAAAATTTTCTTTTATCATATATTATGTAAGAAAATTAGTTTTATACTCTTAGGCCTTTTATTTCATAAAATTTACGCTTTTTGCGCCCAAATACCATTTTCGTAAATAACGCTGCTTCCATTTTAAATAACGCTTTTAAATATTTTGAGTTTACGCTTTAGTTAATATAGTTTATTTAAGTCATTTTATTTTATAAAATCATAAACGCTCATCGATCCGTAAAAATAGTGATAGCGTTTATTTAATAGATTTTATCTTTTAATCTTTTAATTTGCATTTAAGTCGCTTTTATTTGTAAATCTTTTCTTTAGGTAATTCTCCATCGAAACCTTATCGATCACTATCCTTAGTGATCATTCTATCATCTCGTTGTTTAATACACCAATTCATCCTCCGTGGGACTTAACGACCCGTGAATGCACTATATTCCTCCGATCTAAATTGCATCCGTGTTCGAAATGCTTTTAAGTCTATTTGACTTGACCGCTTGGCACGATCAAATTTTACGCCACGGGGAGGTCAGAAGCGTGTTTTAAGCATTTCCGCACCGCATTTGCACATATACCATCGCTTGTAAACAGTCAGAAGTTTTCAACAAACACAAAACCAAAAATATTTTCATTCTTTGTTTTTATGGCATGTTTTTCAAAACCCAAAATATTCATCTTTAACCTCCTACCCTTTTGATTCTTTATTCCTTTACCTTCTATCAATTTGATTCTAAACTTCTATTCTCATGGAATCTCTCGAGAACGACTGGGACGGTCGAAAAGCTTCGACTTTATCACAAATGTCTAGAATTCGTGTTGTTCAGAAGATCCATTAATTCGCGTCAGGAAATGGAAAGAAAACCAAGGTGACAAAGGACCGTGTACTTTCATCCGATAATGGAGGTACTAAATACATCCAACCTACGGTTATTCAAAGATCTAATCCTCGATTGCTCCTAAGTCGCCTAGAATTGATAATAAACTTTCACGATTTACTTAAAAGCAAACATGCGTAATTCATCCGGTGACTATCAAGAATGACTTACCTAATCTTCACGCTTCTCAAGAACCAAAAACGGAGTCCATAACGGAAGTAGTGGAAATTGCTAGCTCTCAGAGCACACCACTTGTCCCACCTCCGGATTTTTCAAAATGTTCTTTGAGTCTTGTTAGTCATTCAGATCACCATGTTGATTTTGTTGATTCTTTGAATGAACCAATTCCTTCTCATAACTCTCAAATAGAATCATTCATTCCTTGTGTCGGTTGTGGTGAGCCTCTTTATGGTTCACCATGTCGCTGTGTACGTGTACAAAGGTGGTAATGATATTCGAACGGAGTTGTTTGTTTTGTGGTTCGAGGAATTCATTTGATTATGATCCTAATCCGAACTCATTTAACGACCCTCAAATTTTTCTAATTACCCACCACACCGACATATCTTCATATAATCAACAATACTGCTGTGAATTTTGTGGAGGTCCTCACCAAGGATTTGAATGTCAATCCGAAACACGATTGTCTATGAACAGCCCCTGATGCTCGTAACTTTGGCTATGACCAATATCCATATGATTCACCAATCCAGATCAACAGCTTTCTTGTTGTGAGAACTGTGAGGACCTCATTTCACTCGATTGTCAAACAGGAATCCATTTCCTTGTAACAATTACGACTACCCACCTCCACAAGGTTAAATAACTCAAACTCCTCAAGAAGCCCAACAAGACACTTATCTAGAGCTTCCGAGTCGGTGAAAAGAACCGAGGAGTCGAGTAAGACAAAGATTTCATAATGATCCCGCTTTTCTTGTGTAATTCAAAATTCACATGAGAAATCCATGGAAGAATTGCTAGTCAAGAGCAGTTGCTAAAATTAATTCTCAAATTGCCTTTGAAAAACTATTAAGGAATCAATTGCACAAGAAAAAGCAACCAGATCTAGCTCGCAATTTCGCTTTATTCCCGATGATAGTGATGATGATGATACACTCAAGATTCATCGATTCATCGATGGATATCCCAAAGCAGCTTGAGATTCATTCTCAAACAATCGCTATCACACCCGAGGTTCACACTCACTCTCTAAACACGGGGATGAGCATCTTGACACTGTTCTCGAAAAGGAATCGGACGAATTCATAAAGTCTAGTGTTGAGGACCTTGTCCAAATCCCAAGAGAGTCACAGGAACTCTTGACCATATGTGTGATATCCTCCTCCTCTTGTCTTCCAAAATGATCATATTGAGATGTTCTCGATTCGATGAGGACTATTCTTTATCTTGTGGAGACATAAGTTATGAGGGGAATTGCCTTCGAGCTTGTCACCAGGAGAAGAGAATGAAGAAGAATAATCCAAGACGAAGCTCTTCGCCTTACAAGATTGAATGTTAATCTTCTCATTTCTAGAATCGAGGCTTTTAATGAAAAGCCTACTTCATATTCTATCCCTTTGAGGATAGTAAACTTTTCTTCAATGATTCTATTCCGAATTGCAAACGCTCCATTTTGATCATACGGGAGAGAAGATTAGTGGTATTACCACTTCTCATTCTCATAATTCTCTCCCAATTATGAATCATTCACTTTTGATGAGTTCCCGAGTGAACTCACCAAATCAATCCCGAATATGAATCATTTTCCTTTGAGGAGTTCTCCGTGAACTCACTCATATCATATCTCCACCGGAGTATGATAACTCTACTTTGATCTAGACACACCCGGATATGTCTAGACCAATTGAGCTTAAAAGATAAAATTCATGAAACCATGAATTCTCCCGTGAGTGATGATGAGTTAATCATGATCTTTATCATGACTTTCTTTCTTTTTCACTTATCCCGTGGCTTCTCCTGCTCTTCACTCTTTCGAATGAAGACATTATCTTTGATCCCGCATTTTCATTAATCATTTTGAGCCGGTTCTATCAGATATCTCATCGGTGTGGAACTTTCACGCACTTCAATGTTTATTCAAACATCTTCAATGAAAGTCCGATGGAGATTATCTCTTCCACTTGCTTCCCATGAACAAATTAATTGGGTCGAGTCAAGCTAGCGACTGAAAATCAAAAATAAGAGCTAAACATGGGTTTTCACCCATGTGTTCCACCCTAGTGGGGGAGATGCCCCACATGTTGTATATAGATTTTGAAAATGAATGAAAATTGTAAATATTAAAAAGAGAATAATCATTGTGTTTCTACACTTAGTTAGTAAATGTTATCTTTTACGTTCTAAGTTTTGGCATAACATGTACTTTGAATATTGAGGACAATATTCATTTCTAAGTGGGGGGAAATTTCGCTAATTTGATCATAAATGTACCCTTTTAGTCCCTTTTTCCCCAAATGGCCAAATTTTAAAAATTTTATTTAGTGGAAGTACTATGTACTAAACACAACAAATGGTAATCACCCACCATGTCTAACCCACATAAGGATTGGCTAATCCAGAGCAAACGGCTCTTGGTAAAGATATCTCAAACCGCTTATGGCTTGCAATTTGCCTAAAATTGTATGGTGTTCAACTCACCATATCTTTAAACTAGTGAAGAGTTGGCTAGCCCGCAAGATTATGGCTTGTGGTAAAGGCGCTTGAAAATCCATAATTGGTAATCACCACCAAAGATAATATTGATAATTTATCTAAGAGTTGG
The DNA here is from genome assembly GCA_022545495.1 of Chrysanthemum lavandulifolium. Lineage (NCBI taxonomy): Eukaryota > Viridiplantae > Streptophyta > Magnoliopsida > Asterales > Asteraceae > Chrysanthemum > Chrysanthemum lavandulifolium. The sequence goes on from CM040241.1 coordinate 281,574,715, forward strand.
CTAGTCCGTAGGTTACGGCTCGTAAAGACAAATCAAACCATTGAAAGTCGGTGGTTTGCTCAAAATCACATGGTTATCGGTGTACCATGGTTCTTACTTGAATCGAAACATTTGGCTACTCCGTAGTAATGGCTTTTGGTAAAGAGATAAAATCCATTAAATTTTCTCAAATCATTGCTAGGGACTAGCAATATCTTAGTATGGGGATTGATGAGTGTCTAAATACTCATCATTTTTATACTATTAATGCCAAAACATCCGAAAACACTCGTAAATGCTTCAAAATGATAAAATATCACAAAACAGTGTTTTATATGTTTTAAATGCAAAACATCAAAATCGATGAAAACGATCAAGTTTGCATAATTGGCGCTTTAGTCCCCAAGTTATAAAAGTTGTCAAAATTAGTCCTGTGATTCAAAAACTTGTAAATGTCATTAAAGGTCCTTGGGATTCAAAAGTTGTCAAAACAAACCCTTTAAAGTTTAAAATCACAAATGACAACTTTGGTCCCTCAACTTTGCAAAAGTGTCAAAATAGTCCTTAAGGTTTTAAAAGTGAAATTGATCAAAATAAACCTTGTACTATTCATTAATGACAAAATGGTCCTTATGACAAACTTTTGGGAAATTACACTTTAGTCCCTCAAAATCCAAAATTTACAATTTTAGTCCTTGGACTTGTAAAAAATGGAATTTTATGCACTATTGTCCTTGTACTATTCTTATATGGCAGGTTTGGTCCCTTGTGATAAGTTTAGAAATGTTACATGATTGGTCCCTCAAAGTTTCTGTTTTTACATGAATGGTCCTTGTACCTTAAACCAAAAGGACCCTTTATGTTATTAACCCAATCCAATCTTTAACCCGGCTAGCCCAAATACACAAGCCCAATCCAATATTTAAAAATGATACACGCTGCAGTGCTGCTCATCCTCAACCTCTACCACTTGTTTCAACCTCACCATGACACCGCAACCTCCAAACCATTTCCACCTCACCACCACTCAGATACTAACCCCTCCACCTCTACACCAATCCAAACCCATTTAATGCTAAAACTCGCTATTTTGACCTTTCCCGCCAAAAGTGCCAAGTGCACGTACATGATTAAATCTAATGATTCAATGGTTCAAATATGCCGGGAAAGTCTCAAGGATGTCGACAGAGCTCAAAAATATGATTATAAAGCAAGAGAGAAGGTGAATGAGAGGAGTTAGTTAGTTTTAGTCTAGTTTTAATTGTAGGTAGTATAGCTTTAGTTTCGCTTATAATTTCCTCAAAATATTGTTGTATTCAGCTTCCTTAGTGTATTGTGACTTTTATTTACTTTAAATTACAAAGTACTTTTCACAGATTTTATATTTAACATTTATTTAGTGAAATTGACAATTTCACTAATAAGTGTTAAATGTTGTTGGTAATTGTTCATTTCATTTCAATACAGTTCACTTATGAGTTTTAATGCTTTTGGATCATTAAAACCGCTTTAATTCAAGTTTAGCATAAAATCACAAAATACTAAAAATAGATATAAAATCAAAAATCACAAGTTACTCAGAGAAGAAGCTTGGAGCAAGTGCTATTCGGATTGCCTTGGTTATAGTGCTTTGTGGAAAGCTATAGGTGTGGTTTCATCTTGGTTCTCGCTTTATACTTGATTCCATGTTGTAAGCCTTTTGTTCCTTTTAAGCATTTCACCTGTATGTAGGTATTATGCTTTAATTCTCATGTTTTATGTTCTAGTAGTATTATTAAGTGATAATAGGAGTATGCAATCCTTAGCATGGTTCAAATCAATATTGTGCTTTGAAAAGTACCAAACCGCTTTCTAAAGTGGTGTTTGGTACGCTTGTTTCACCGTAACAAAGTTGTGCAGACATGTACTTTTGGTTGTTCTATGTTCAATTTGGTGATAATAACTCGCTCAAGCAAGAAAACCAGCCTTGTTTTATTAAAAGTCAAAACTCGTTAATCTCTCCTAGTTTGATCATCGTTGGAATTTAGCTTGTTATATTCATCACATTAGCTTAATACTTGGTAACCTAGCTTAATATAATCTCATTTTAGCTTAATACTACAAAATCGAAAGTAGAATCTAGTTAAAATTCGCTTTAGTCAAACTAATTAGTTCTTATAAAAGTCAAAATTTCATTCTTAGCGCTTTTGGATAAAATAGATTAATCTATATAGGGTTTAATATTAGTTTTCAAGACTAGAGCTTTTAGGATATTAAACTTTAGTTGCTTAGCTTTAACATAGTGTTTTTATATTTTCTCACTAGCTTATTTAATGCCTTTTATTTTAGCTTATTTCTAATACTGCTTCTAAATGTGCCTGTGTACGCTTTTTATACCCACCGTCATAAGCCCATAATTAGCTTATTAGTGGCCTTAGCTTGTCAAACTTGACTCTTTGGGAAGCTAACCTAGCCTTCTTGAGGTACCAAGTTCATTTTCCCATTTTGAAGCTTATTTAGATAGGTCGCAAGTGGTTTTCATTTTTGTCAAAAAAGATTCACCGAGTTTTAACTCGTTGAATTTACCGCTTTTCAAAAGCTTGTAAAGAGCTTATTAATGGTCATTAACTTATGTAATTCAGCTTATTGAGAAGCTAACCTAGTGAATCAAGGTAACAAGAGCTTATTTTCCATTTTGAGCTTATTTACCTAGCCTGCTATAGCTTTTAGTTCTGTCCATTTCATATAGTATAAACCAATCGCTGGTTTTCGCTTTCTTCTTAAGCTTCTCACAAGCTTGTTAGTATAAGTCAAACTTTGTCAATTAGTTTTTAGGAAGTTCACCGGTAAACTTGTTAGTCCAAGTCCTTATTTTTATTTTCTAGCTTATTTAGGTGCTAAAATTGTTGAAGTTGCCTAGAAACCCAAGTAGTATATCGTGTAACAAAGACATGCTTATGCTTATATTGGCTTATTTTTGTGCTTATTTCTAGATCTTCATGCTTTCTCGCCATTTTAGTTTTTATAAGTTCTTTTGCTTATTTCAAGTCCATTTTGCTTATTGAGTAGCTTATTAGCTTTTGGTTTAAGCTTTTAGATTATTTCTTTTGTTTCTTGCTTACTGTTGGTAAAAGTAAGCTCTAACAGAGCTTATTTGTGGTTTTTATAATAAGTCATAGTTATAAAAGTTGTTTATCTTGATGTGCTTAATAAGTTGCAATAAGAAAATTTGAAAATAAAATGTTTTGGCAAAAGGGGTAGGCGCTCGAACCCCGAGACCTCCCCTTGTGAAAGTGTTTGTGAGTGTACTGCACTAAAAGCGCCTTGGGTCTTTCTTGTCAAGGTTTACACAAACAAATATATAACCATCTTGTCTCTTTAGCTTATACGTAGCTAATTGCTTATTTGTAGCTTATTTGTAATAGCTTTTTCATGTTTCTTATTTTTCTTGTCTTTGTATATGTATAAAGTATTTTATATAAAAGTTTCGATTTTTCTACTTAGTTTTAGTATTTTTAAACATTTAATTAGTGTTTTATAGTAATTAAATCATAATAAAAATATAAAAGTCTAAAAATATAAATCTTTTTCTAAAATTTTCTTTTATCATATATTATGTAAGAAAATTAGTTTTATACTCTTAGGCCTTTTATTTCATAAAATTTACGCTTTTGCTTGCGCCCAAATACCATTTTCGTAATAACGCTGCTTCCATTTTAAATAACGCTTTTAAATATTTTGAGTTTACGCTTTAGTTAATATAGTTTATTTAAGTCATTTTATTTTATAAAATCATAAACGCTCATCGATCCGTAAAAATAGTGATAGCGTTTATTTAATAGATTTTATCTTTTAATCTTTTAATTTGCATTTAAGTCGCTTTTATTTGTAAATCTTTTCTTTAGGTAATTCTCCATCGAAACCCATCGATCACTATCCTTAGTGATCATTCTATCATCCGGTTGTTTAATACACCAATTCATCCTCCGTGGACTTAACGACCCGTGAATGCACTATATTCCTCCGATCTAAATTGCATCCGTGTCGAAAGCGCTTTAAGTCTATTTAGACTTGACCGCTTTGACGCGATCATTGCTTTTTAAGAATTTGAATTTATCACTTTAAAAATTATATTCTAGTATTAGTGTCAGATATTTTTCAAAGTGAAAGATTTGGTTAGATTATAATTAAATCATTTTCTAGTAATAAAAAGTAATGTTGTAAATTAAAAAGAAAAAAAAAAAGTAAACTTAGAAAAGGTTTAGAAAATGTAAAATGTTATGCATTTTGTAAAACATTTTCTTTGATCATTATGCAAGCTTTAATTGATCATATTCATACCTCGAGTGATTTTTGATATAAAACTTATAGTCTAAAATTTATTTAGATAAACTTGCATTTGATATATTTTATTTTTGTCATCATCGAAACGTAAAAGATCACTAATAATAGATACCGTTTTGAGTGATTATTTGTATTAATAGTTGTTAAAGTAGTAGTTGTTGTTGAAAATATTGTTCAGGTGTGTATGTTGGCATAGTATATTGGCTACCAAATTGAGGAAATTGGGGTTGTGAGGAAGATATTAAGTTTTGCTGATGAAGGTGTAGCAGACTTTGAGGAAGATGATGAGTTTCGATGTTGCGACATCCCGATAAGGTTATTGAAAAAAGGGTCGTTTAGATGTTGAGGCTTTTTTGTTTTATATAGTAAAGAAATGAAAATAGAAATGGAAGTGAAAGATTTTAGTTTGTGTGTAAAATTGGTTGTGTAAAAGGTGTTTATGTTGAGTGAAAAATGGTTATAAATTTAGGTGAATTAATGTTTTTATTTTTTAAAAGGGGGAAACTAGCTGTTGCATTTGCAACGGTAAAAAAATGCAAATTTCTCAATTTCACGCACGTCAATTATTTGGCGAACGGCTTGGCGAGGCTCTAACCCGGTGCAACGGTGAGGTGTTTGGCAAGGGAGACCTTAAATTGGCGAGACTTCCCAGCTACTACACCCAATGCTCTTAATAAAAGGACACCATGTTCTTAAGTTTTGTCATTAAAGAAAAAGAAAGTAATGTAAAGTAAACATTTTCCTCTAAAATTTGAAAAGAAACACTTTACTTTAAGAATAAACAAAAATACACTAACTTTCATTCCATTTCATTTTCTTTTCCTTTTCAAGTAATACTTGAGAACGCAACTTCTTCTTTTTTTTTTTTCTTTTTCCTCGTTAACTCTAACTCGAGAGCACAATAAACTCATGTCAATAACCTTACAAAATTTTCTAAAGCATTTACCTTACAAAATTTTCTAAGTATATAGGGAAAATATTACCAAAACCTTCACCTACACTTGAAAAGTTTATAAGCAACATATTTGTGTCTTTAAAAACTATGTGTTGCTATTATTAGTTTATGATGCTAGACTTATACTTTTAAGTCTTCCTTCTTATATTACACTGGTTATAATACCCGGGTACGTACGGGGTTTTGATAAAAAAAATTATTTTGTATTAGTACTAGTATTAAATATTGTGTCTTTAAAGGTAATTGCATATAATTATATAGTTATAAGTTTCGTGCACGCACGAAGATTACACATAAATCAAATTTATTTTAACATTTTAGTCTAGTATATACACATATAAGAATTTGCCTATAAAAATTGTGATATAAGTACAACTAATACTTATGCACGATTGTTTCATCATGCATTAATATCTATTAGAATTTGGTAAAATATTTGTAAAAATTTCTTTAGGTAACTCAAGATTTAGTTTTATTTAGCTAACAAAGATGTTGATGTTGTTATTTAAATTTCACTATTGATATTATGTTGTACATATGATGCAAGTTTAATAGCACATAATCAGCGTTGATAAAGTTAAAGTATACTCCTTAAAGTTTTTAAAAAATGTTTTTCTAGATATCCTTATATGAATAAATAAGAATGACATTAGTCATTGTTATAAATCAATCGTATATATTTATTTTTATATTAAAGTAACCCGCTTCTGATTTGATAATTATATTCCGCTTTCAATAATTTAGCCAGTATTTAAAATGTAAACTCGTACACATAGGTTAAACTTTAAAAATAAAATAAATGAGTACTTATTAAACGTATATAGTAAAAAAATTGATACTTATAATCTTATGCAAAATTATATGTTGTTATTTTAAAACAACATATACATTGTATTTTTTAAGATATAAAGTATAAAGGGTATAAAGTATAAGGGGGTATTTGTTTATAATCTAAAGTTATTGAAAAACATGGAGGCTTATAATATTACAGTTAACTCTATATACTTTTTAAAAGTTCAACCACTAAAGTTTTATTAATTACCTCATCTTTTTTTAAGTTTTTGTTTTCGCAAATTTGACACCTATAATTTTATATGTTTTTTTTATCAACAAAATTTCTCCACCAAATTTATTAAAGTTTGACCAAAATCAATTTAATTTTGACTTTTATTAACCAATCATATCACACGATTTTACTTACGTGACGAAATCGAGCTCTCCTATTGGCCCAATTGTTTTTTAATAAGAATGAATTGACAAAATCACTCTGAAATAATGTAATTCATTTATTATATAAAAGATTATTGTTCGTAGCAAATTTTACTTTCTAAAATTTGCAAATAATATATATTGTTTAATCGACATAAATTACAAAATTATGTAACAAAGACTAACGAACATATATTGGGAGGAAGAATAAAGTAATTAAGAAGACCCCAATGTCTATAAAAGGCATGCGATTCTAAAAAAAATTAAATTGACAATCACTATTATTAGAATCTTTGTACAACTAAAAATTTCATACGCCTTTATAATGCGGAAACAAAATAGTTTCATTGATGCTTAAATACATACTAGCAGGGTATCTGTGCGTTGTAGTGACGGTATCCTGTTGTAAAGTTTAGACGCTAACAAAATAACAATTGCGAACTGATTAATTGGAGAAAAACATAATCCCAGTCCGACCCAGTTCACCCATTTTTACCGATTCCGACTGGTCATCTCCGTTTCCTTTTTGAATGGCTTTTATTGGCTAGTCGGACCAATGGCGACTTCGGATTCCGGTTGAACACGTTTGTCCGATCAGATTTTTAAAATCATATGTACCATCAACTTAGTAGCATGTAAATTGTATATAAAACTTTGTGTGTTTTATTTGTTTGTAAAATGTGTATTATAACATGTATTTTTTATTTTAAGAATGCTTTAAAAATAATATTAATTATTGTTTAATGTTTAAAAATAATATTAATTAGGCTTAAATGTATTAAATGATGTTGTATTTTTATAAATAATATGTTGAATTTTTAAGTAATAATCTATATCTATACTACATATAATGGAGGAATGAATCGATTTCCTCATGGTATTAAAATTAAGACTTACAAAATACAAAGCCTATTGTACAATACACAATGCACTATTAATGATCTTTTCATCAATTTTAATTTGAAGACTTACAAGTCTTGAAGCTTAATGTACAAAATACAAATCACTATTAATGTGGTCAAGATATTTAATGTAGTCAATTACTTAATTGTTCAATAAATACAATTAATGCAGCTTATTAAAACACCCCTTACATAAAATACAAATTATCAAGATATTAGATGCAACCAAACTAAAAACAATTCCTACATTAAATGTCGGTATGTCACTAATGAAATAAAAAGCGCGTTATCTGAATATTCAAGTGTGAGCGAAGAGCGAACCAAATGGGCTCGAGCTTGAGCAGCTCGAGCCGAGCAGACGCAGCCAAACAGCACGGGCCAAACTCGAGCCCGATCGGGCCTGGCCAAACGGGATTGAGCTGAGCAGTTCTGGACTAAACCAAATTCTTGATATCCGTAAATTTATTGTCAAAAAAACATAATAAACTAAACTACATAATTCACCGAATTTTTTTATTTTAAATCCACATTCTTACTGATCGCGAGTATCCTGCTAGTATTTATAAAAGGTCTTGCTTTATTATAAGATAGTATAATACCTTCTTATATAAGTTAACACCCCTTAAATCATCCTTCCTTTACTTATTATCTGGACACATACAAGGGCATGTGTTTTGTGTAAAAATAATTTAAAATAAAGCATTTACCTTGCAAATCTTTCTAAGTATATAAAGGCAATATTAACAAAATCTTCACCTAAACTTTAAAAGTTTATAAACTATATATTTGTGTCTTTAAAACCTAGGGCCTTACTATTATAGGTTTATGATGTTAGACTTCTACTTTTAGTCCCTCTCTTTATATTACATGATCGTTTCTAAAGAATTTAATTTCTTAAAAATTTCGAATAATATATCATTGTTTAATCGACTTAAGTTACAAAATTGTGTAACAAAGGTTAACTAATATATATTGTGAGGAAGAATAAAGTAAAAACACTCCAATATCCGGATAAAGGCCTACAATTCAAAAGAAAAAAAAAAGAAAAAAAGGTTTACAAAAAAATTCGCTAAAAAAATGTTGTGAAATAGACAACCACTATCATTAGAATCTTGGTACATCTACATATTATGTATTATGTATATAATACATGGCACAAGGGCCCGTTGCCCAACAACCTAAAATAATATTTCCTTACATGTCGGTGGTATAAACATCCACGCTTTCATGTTGGTCCGGTTCATAGCCGTAGGTCAAACGAAATATTCCGAACCAGGTCAGTTATGTGTGTGTCGGGTTGTGGCAGTAATAAGAGTTTGCAAAAGACCGAGACCTCTTGGGAATGAACTATTTTTGGTACCACAAGTTCACACGTTGCAGTTACGGAAGGAAAGGCAGTAAATCAACTCTTGATGTTGCAAAAGATTGGTGCTTTCAATCAGCTATGTGTTGATTTTCACTAGAAACAATGAAACAATAACTTATTACCTATATGTAGGGTGTTTGGGATTAGTTATTTAACTGTAACCAGATAGGTAAGCTTTTCAGTAGCTTTATTTTAATAGTATATGAAAGAAGCTCACTGATATCAAAAGAAGTTGTTTTCTATCATGTGATGAACTTATGCATAACTTCATCAATTTGTTTGTAGGCTAATAAAAATGTTAAAAGGAAAGCAAGAGCCAAAGAGCTAAAGGTGCTACATAAAGCTAGAGAAAATAATGTTTAGGTGTTAATATTCTTCCGTTATCTCAATTTTAACAATGTTATAAAGAGTTTTTCTATCAAAAAGTAGATTTAACCATGCCTTTATTTATTGATGCATAACATAATGTAAATTTCTTGCTGATATGCTGTTTGTGCATTCATTTCCCAAAATCACAACTTCGTCTTGATAATTTCGATTCTTTTTTTATGTGCAGCTTATATCATTGGATATGGGTTCGTGTTGGTGCTAAATACGTAGGAGATTTTGAGCAGCATCTTAAAGCTGATCTTAAAGAGGTTACCGATTCGAATGGAAAAATTGTTATCTTCATTCATGAGATTCACACAGTAGTCAGTACAAGTCGGTAACTCATTCTACTTGGTCTGCTTAATTTTTGTGATTAATTTGTAATATTATTTTTGTGTTAATGTGACTATTTGTATACAGGAGCTACTGGTGGAGCAACATATGTTGGTAATCTGTTGAAGCCGATGTTTGGTCAAGATGAGGTTCAACGCATTGGAGCAACCACATTAAATGAATATAGAAAATATATACGTGGACGTTATAGAGAAGGTAAGTGGTTATACTGGAAGTATAAAGATGTTTTGGTTACTTTCTTTATTCTTAATGGATGTTTCTTTGGCACATGGAATATGTCAAGCTAAAGCAGGGATTGAAAATCGCGATGAACATCTCTGGTGAGGGAAATGCATACCTACAAGTAAGTTCATAAGTATGAAGTTCTATTTTTGGAGTTGCTATATTTAAATGGATGATAATAAATATATTAACATTAACCAACTTACTCCTATCACTAATGAATACAGGAAAGTCAGTTCAGTTCTGGAAGCTTCACAACGAAGACCTACCTTCATGCTCCATGGTCGTGAGAACTTCGGTGAGAGTAGTTTTTCTTCTGAGGCAAGTAAATTTGTATTTCTGCATTAAATTTTGTGAAAGAAATTTACTATGTGTCCATAAAAGACTACTTTTAGAAGCGTTCCTTTCAATTTGTTGTTACAGGTACTCAGGCAACTGAATATGCCTCTTCAAATATCCTTTTCTGATGTAATGGTGGATGTTGTAAAGGCCAAAAGTCCTTCGAAGATCATACATGTTGGTTCTTTGCAATTGTTTACCGGGACTACTAAACTGTTTGGGATCCCAAACGACTTCTATAAGAAGCTTCAGTAAGCTCTCCCAAATAGTTCTTTTATGACCTGAAATTTTAGTAAGTAATTCTGAAACAATATAATTTTTACCCGTTTTCAATAAAGTAATGTATTGATGTCAAGTGAGCCAAGCGAGTGGTCAAAACTTGCAAATGAGGAGCAAAGCTAACTGTGGGTTTCAAACTTCAAACAAAAAACAGGTAACACACATTCCTTAATAGATTTTCACACTTTTAGGTCCAAATCTAAAAGTTTATTGATTTACCATTGTTACTGAGAAGTTGAATATTTCGGTTTTTCGTGGTATGTGCGAATTTTTTTCCTTTGGAAATGGAATCTTTTCTATTTTACTGACTTATATTACAGTCGGTTTGTCTCAAGAGGCAACACCGGCAAAGACCACACGAAGCAGGGGAAAACCAGATGGCGATGAAACTACGTACAAATCTTATTTGATAAAACGGCTGGTCTTATGCTCAGGTTCTTGCTTCCAACAGGTTACGATTTACACTTCCATTCGTATTGATTATCTTTTTATAGTGCATTCTATGATTCTGTGATGCGTATAGTACGTGACTTACTGTTAAGTCATAATGACTAAAATGATTTGTTTCTGTAATGCAGGTTTGCAGTTAAAGAATACATGGTCGTGTGACATGAAGAAAGAACATAAATTTTGTTATCTAGACTATGACAACGACTTTGTGAACTTGCACAAACAACAACACACAAAGAACACAAGAAGGAATGGACATTAGGCTTTTCATTCCCTTTGAAAAAAAGGTCAACACATTATTGTCCATAAGATTTTGAATACTTTTGAAAACTTTGAATTGTACAAAATAAAACATTATTGTCCCTATAAGAAAAAATTGGTGTTGGGCAAACCATTAGCAAATACTTGATTATATGCGTTTTTTTCTTAGGAGGTCGAGACTTAGTATTAAATTACCTTTGTATGATGGCAGAGGCACTGTCGGGTTTCTTACTACTCAGAATATACGAATGCAATTAATCAACAAAGGGTATACGATTGCAGCTCAGCTTATCACTTAACCTCTCCAAACTGTACATACCTGACTAACTGATTTTTACATTTTTTACTTTCTTAACATTTTTACGAACGGTGCCTTTGTTTAATGGCAGGTCAATACATGTCAGCAAACGGATAACTGTCCGAAGAAGTTGAAGAATAATGTTGTGAGCAAATGTTACAAGTAATTATCAGTTGTCTTTCTCCTTAGAAACCACGTACATATCTTGAGTGGCCTCCTGTTTGAGTCTAAATTTATTTTGTAAAGTCTTCGAAAACTCTTGCGGGTTACTCCCCGTTGTGCCCTATGTGGTTTTTGATTTTGTTTTGTTCGTCGCACATTGTTTGCCAGGGGACATGGTCTCAAATAATCTCTGAATAGCTTGGTATATCTAGTGACATCAACCGGATCAACGAGTTCAGCCGCATCCCACTTGAGGTATTTTCTCAAGATATCCCATGACATGTCTTGAGTAAACTTTCCTTCTTTTGTATCGCCTCTAAACGAACTCCTAGCCCGGTTCGAAAGATCAATCTCGTTTTCACCACTTCTACTTAAACGTCTTAAACGTTTGTAGAACCCGTTGAACTTTCGGCAGTTACAGTTCAACGCTGACCACTTCCCCGTAATCATATCATTGGTACATTTAGAGTGAGAAGATGAGTTGAACTCAATAAGAACCTTGCCCCAAAAACATTGGTCATCTTGGTCATTACCGACTTGGCTATCCTCGAAAACCATAACATAACACGTGGCTTATAACTCTTCCTCTTCGAGCATCAACCGAGTGACAAGCTTTTCGGGTTGTGGTGGTGGTGGTTCTTTTGGCTGGTCTCTTGCCTTTTCTTCGCGTTTTTTATTCACGAGTTTCTTGTTGTGGTTGTTTGGTTTATAGTTATGAGGTTATGTTTGTTGTGGTGGATTTTGTTGAAGAAGTTGAAATTGTTGTTGAAGTAGTTGTTGTTGTTGAAAATATTGTTTGGGTGTACATGTTAGCATAGTATATTGGCCACCAAAAGGAGGAAAATGAGGTTGTGAGGAATATATTGAGTTTGCAGATGAAGGTGTATCAGGCTTTGACGAAGATGATGAGTTTGGATGTTGCGACATCCCGAGAGGGTAAGGATCAATTAGATGTTGAGATATTTTTTTTGTGATATAGTAAAGAAATGAAAATAGAAACGAAAGTGAAAGATTTTTGTTTGTGTGTAAAATTGATTGTGTAAAAAGGGTTTATGTAGAGTGAAAATGGTTATAAATTAAAGTATATTAATGTTTTTACTTTTTTAATGTGGGAAATTAGTTGTTGCATTTGCAACGGTAAGAAAAATGCAAATTTCTCAATTTCAAGCACGCCAATTATTTGGCGAACGGCTTGACGAGGCTCCAACCCGGTGTACACCTCGGATTGGCAAGATTCCTTCGCTATTACACTCAATGATCTTAATAAAAAGACACGCACCCATATATTTGGACATATGTTTTGCGTAAAACTTATTAACTATAAGTCATTTACCTTACAAAATTTTCTAAGTATATAGAGGCAATATTAACAAAACCTTCACCTAAACTTGAAAAGTTTATAAATAACTTATTTGTGTCTTTAAAAGCTATGGCCTAACTATTATTGGTTTATCATGCAGGGCTTCTACTTTTCGGTCATCCTCTTTATATTCCATGATTGTTTTTAGTAAATTTTACTTTTTAAATTTTTTTAATAATATATCTATCATTGTTTAATAGATACAAGTTACAAAATTATGTAATAAAGACTAAGGTTATCCACAAGGGTGAACCTACTAAAAGGTTTATACAGTTAATACTCTATTAATTTGTAAACCTTTTTATATCATAAACCTATTGTCTTATGGATGAGCCTATTATAAACGCTGTATCGTATTCAAACACACTCAATACTTCAAAAGAATTAAACTATAAACCTTTTCAAAAATCTAGATCTATTCATGCCACATATAATTAAAATATACGTCAACTATAATTTATAATTTTTTTTAGACCTTTTCAAATTATTATAAACCTTTTTACAAATCACCTGGTGGATGCTCTAACAAATACTATATATTGTGAGAAATAATAAAGCAAGAAGACTCCAATATATATGAGGTAAGATGCACATGCATGAGGTCATAGGAACGCAAATGGTAACAAAAGAGAGTCTATCATGATCAACTAACAAGGGGCCCAAAAACTAGTGATTTATCTTATCTCCCATTTTTACATATGATCACACATGTAACAAACACATATGACCAAAGGTGCAGTCCCCACGTCTTTGTTCAGGACATTTATTTAGTGTGAGCAGCTATCAAAGTAAACATCAAGAGATTGTTAGTTGGAAAATATATCGAAGTATCTTACTGGGACTACCGCGACCGCTTCCTTGTTCATGTCGTTTAGTTTCTGTAGCTATCAGATGTAACATCAACAGAGTTTTATTTATACAAATATGTAAGAGCAAGACAACTATAGACTTTCAATTCGTGACGGAACCAAATCTCTCATTGGCCAACTTGCCTAACGAAATAGTATAATGCAAAAACAACTACAAAAGGTTAAAAACCGCTAGCTGCTATAATCTTGTTTTATTTCTTTATTGTTAGTTTCAGTTGGGACTTCTTCTTTCTTTTACTACATATTGTTGGAGAAACAAAGAGTATCTTTACGATTTGCTTACGATGGAAAACATGGAAATGTCTTCTGTTGAGTCGGGAAGGGTCTCCAAACAAGGCTTAAATAAAACAGGAGGCCTTAGAACTATGCCTTTTATCATAGGTAAGTACATGATTCTACTTAATGATATATTTCATTCTTGTAGTACTACCATGCAAATAGTTTAACAAAACCTAACTTTTCTTGTTTGATGGTTGCAGCGAATGAGTCGTTTGAAACGCAAGTGTAGGACCAAAAGCAAAAAAGATCTTATACCTTAAAACTGAATATCATTTGAGTAGTGCAACTGGAGCAAACATATTGTTCTTATGGGGAGCCATCTCAGGTTTCATGCCTACTTTGGGAGCTTTTCTTTCGGATTCATATTTTGGACGTTTTGGTGTGATTGCAATGGGATCAATCTTTTCCTTAATTGTAAGATTGAATTTCATCCAACGTCACTAATATTGAAGCTAATATTGCATATGTAACAACACTACATTTCTACAGGGAATGACATCATTGTGGTTAACTGCGGTTTTTCCAGCAGCAAGGCCGTTCAGTTGTGATCTAAAGGTTGGGGGTTGTGCCAAACCAACCCATGCCCAGATTGCCCTCCTCTTCACATCCTTCGCTATAATGTCTATAGGTGCAGGTGGGATTAGGCCTTGTTCTTTAGCCTTTGGTGCAGACCAGTTTGATAGACCTGAAAATCCAAAAAACGCTAAGATTTTGCAGCGCTATTTCAACTGGTACTATGCTTCTGTTGGAATCTCTGTCATGGTATCTGTGACAGTTATTGTTTATATCCAAACCGTGAAAGGTTGGATTGTAGGATTTGGAATTCCTGCTGGATTAATGTTGGTATCAACTGTCATGTTTTTCTTGGGCTCCTCTCTCTATGTGAAAGTGAAAGCAAATAAGAGCATGTTATCTGGATTTTTTCAAGTTATCTCGGCATCATTCAAGAACAAACATCTTGATTTTCCTCCCAAGAATTCCAACAGATGGTTCCATTATAAAAAGGGTTCCAAGATTCTTGTACCCACCGACAAAATAAGGTACTTTTCATCATCTTATATTTTCAGCAAGAGTAGGATTGCTACACAATATTAGTGACAGAATGCAAGAAGCGTCCTTGTTTACACCATGATCAGATTCGTGTGTCTAACTCATGGTTCTAAAAGGCGCGCTATGGCGGAGCCTTGGTGTGAGCCGTGACCTCCCCGTTACGAAATAGACCGAGACGTCGACTTTAGACGTGACGTGAGATTAGACGGGAAAAGGCGCGATAACGCATGAGGCGTGGCGAGTATTTTTTCGATAACGCATGAGGCGTAAAAAGATTTTTGTTTTTAAAGTTCGCGAAAAAATTAAAAAATCAGGTATGTTGGTGCATAAAACTTTTGTGAAAGAAGTTTTTCTAATTTTGAGGTTTTATACGTTTTTCTTAATACACAAAAACGAATTTTGATGCACAAAAAATTTTGATGCAAAAAATTTTCAACTTGTTTTAGTTTGATAGGCAATGTTATTTTGATGAAAAAATTCAAAATAAGTTGAATACAAAAACGAATTTTTGATGCAAAAAAAGCGATTTAATGCACAAACGTATTTTTTTATAATTTTTTTGGGAAAACGTATCCACTTTTAGAAAAACTTCATTTACAAATTTTTCATGCACCAATATACCCGATCTAGTGAAATATTTTTGGAATTTTTCGAGAACATTTTTGAAAATGTATGTACGGATATTTGTCTTTTTATTTGATATTTTTATATATATATATATATATATATATATATATATATATATATATATATATATATATATATATATATATATATATATATGTAATTTTAAAGTTTAATTAATGTTCATTGAATGCTTTTATTATTTAAAAGGAAAAATATTATACGTAAGGATAGTTTTTTAATTTTATTTATTATGTATAACGTTTTTTTTTTTTTAAACTCGATATATATGAAATATGATATAAAGATAAATATTTTTATAGTTTGTGTTGCCTTATACCATGCTTTAATAACGTAAAACACCTTTCAATTAAAGGCTCGAGACTTGATCATCTTGTCATCGCGCGCACTGTACGCTATTTATAACGTTGCTCCTGGCTCCAAAAATTAGAAACTCCCTTTGGAAACTCCTAAAAGTAGAAGTAGAGAATATTACTTTGTCGTTTACATATTTAAATACATATGTGCTATGTGGGTCTTCGTTTAACAATAACGAACGTGATTTATGCATTATTTGTATATTAATTATTAGAAAAGTTCTAGTTACATGTGATAAAATATTCATTCTTGTTTCTCCGTCTGTCTGTAGATTCTTAAACAAAGCTTGTATAGTGAGTAACCCAGAGAAGGAAGTAACTCCCACTGGCGAAGCGATAGACCCATGGAGGTTGTGCACTGTCAAGCAAGTCGAAGAATTCAAAGCACTAATAAAAGTACTCCCAATATGGTCTTCAGGCATTATGATAGCAGTCACAGTAAACCAACACTCTTTTCCAGTGCTCCAAGCCCTCTCCATGGACCGTCAAGTGATAGGGAATTTCAAGATCCCACCAGGCTCCTTTGACGTTTTTTCATTACTGACTTTAACCATATGGGTCGCCCTTTATGACCAACTCCTAGTCCGTCAATTCTCAAAATTCACAAAACTACCACAGGGTCTTAGCCTAAAACAAAGAATGGGAATCGGGTTATTCCTTTCATGTCTAGGCATGGCAGTATCTGCAATGGTAGAAAGAAAAAGACGTGACGGGGCCATTAGCCAAGGACTTTCGGGAAGCCCCTATGGGGTGGTGAACATGTCTGCATTCTGGCTTGTACCACAATATAGCTTGCTCGGATTAGCTGAAGCGTTCAATGCGATAGGGCAGATAGAGTTCTACTACTCTCAGTTTCCAAAAAGCATGGCTAGCATTGGAGTGGCTCTATTTGCACTTGGATTGGCTGTTGGTAACCTATTCGGGAGCCTAATTGTGGTAGTTGTGAATGGGTTCACAAAACAAGGAGGAAGAGTGAGTTGGGTCGCGAACAATTTGAACCAAGGTCGCCTCGACTATTACTATTGGATTCTTGCCATTTTGAGTTTGGTAAATTTCTTCTACTTTTTATGGTGTAGTTGGGCTTATGGTCCTTGTGATCAACCAACACACTGGGATGATGAAATTGATCAAAGGGAGGTTCATGAAGAGCAATCTGTTAAGGAATCTACATCTCCCTTGATAAGGTCTAGGTGAAATTTACTTGATCTCGTCGATCAAGTTGTTCATTGTAATTTCTACTATTTGATGTTAGAATACAAAACCGTCTTGATCAAATAACTGGTTTGTTGATTATAGATTATTTTTTCATCATGGGTTCTTGGTTCCAAACCCCAAGTGTGTCAGTGAGCGTGTATATATATATATATATATATATATATATATATATATATATATATATATATATATATATATATATATATATATATATATATGTTTTAGTTATTATGAAAAGTTTCTTGAATAGAAAAAGATTGAGAAGCGTGTGGGTGGCGTGTATCATCGTCATCCAATCACCATACCCCTGCACCACCCCACCCCCCGGAAAAAAAATTTTCCGCCAAAAATTTTTTTTGGGCAAAATTTTTTTCCCCAGCAAAAATTTCCATGAAATTTTCTTGCGTCATAGTTATAAAGTTCTCGCGTCACAAATCGTAATTTTAGTGCATTAAGGTTATAAATTCTGCATCACAGTTATAAAATTCTTGCATCGCGGTTATAAAGTTCTTTGCATCATGATCATGATTTTAGTCATTAATGTTATAACATTGATTTTAGTCGTCATGGTTGATGCACTTAACTATTAATATATTGTCGCGTAACTTATAATAAAGATGCACCAAACTTATTAGTCATTAAGGTTATAAGTTCTGCGTCAACAATTATGATTTTAGTGCATTAAGGTTATAAATTATTGCGTCGCGATTATAAAGTTATTGCATCACGATCGTGATTTTAGTGCGTTAAGGTTATAACGTTGATTTAGTGCATCATAGTTGATGCATTGATTTAGAAGCGGGGTGGGTGGGGTAGGGGTGGGGTGACACACGTGGCGTGGCGTGGTGATGTGGCGAGGTGGCGTGTACCCTCCGCGCGCTTTCTCATTTTTTCGTTATAAGAAACTTCGTTTTAACCTTACATATATATATATATATATATATATATATATATATATATATATATATATATATATATATATATATATATATATATATATATATATATATATATATATATATATATATATATGGAAAAGTGAATATGGAGTTATCTACATACAAGCTACATGTGAAACCATTTCAAATCACTAAAATTTCGTCATTTTATTATTATTTTACCATAAATTGACTAGTGGAACTAATGTATGCGTAGTGAAACACTTTTTAATGGTGAATTAAATCAAACCATTGTTGAATCTGAAACTAATTGATTACTTAATAGAGGCGCCCTACAATATGATGTAGAAAAAAGCAAATATCAAAGTAAATTATGTTAGGATTCAATCAAGAGAAAACACTAACATCGTGAATAACGTAATAGAAATGAAATAGATTTGGCGCTTTTCTTGTTAAAATCACATAATTTTTGAAGGTTTCGCGATGTAAACTTTAGATGTGAGACAAATGCGTATTGACTTCTCGCATCTATATATATATATATATATATATATATATATATATATATATATATATATATATATATATATATATATATATATATATATATATATATATATATATATATATATATATATATATATATATATATATATATATATATATATATATATATATATATATATATAGGGAAGGGATCGATAAGAAGAATAATTAAAATGAGAAGGGTGAAGTGAATTCTAGGCGCGTTTTAATATGGGAGGAAAATTTGAATGAAGATCGTAATTTTGTAGGTGCCATCTAAAATGAGTGGTTGTGATTTCACTCCCACTATCATTATTTTATTATTCTTCTTGTTGATCTGCTTCCATATATATATGAGAGCGGTTCCATTGAGAAGGTTTTATTTTGAAAAGATTGAGAAATCTTCGTTTGAGCAAACTAATTCATGTTTTTATTTGATTCATGAGTAAGCGTCGTTTATAATGAATCGAATCTATAAATAACAAATTTGATTCCACAAATCATTGTAAAAATCGAGTTATGATGATGATTAGTTAAATTTATCCGGATGATTGATATTACATATATCGCATAAAATCGAGAGATTTTAACATTGATTCAAACTTTTTACATTTGAATTTTAATCACATTAAAATTAGTTTCGCTTGAAAAACATGAATCAAAATTAAAATCTATCGTTTTTGCAACCTTCCAATCTTACCGAAATAAGCCTTCCGATCGATCCGGGATTCATATATATATATATATATATATATATATCTAGATGTCGAAGCCCGCACGATGGGCGGGCATGGCTGTAATTTTATTTTGATGGTGTTATTTAACGGAAGAATTACTTTTTAAGAATGTGGTCATGAATTGTAATTATGATTCGATGTTGTATTTTGTTATTGTATTAGTTTAAGTTTCATAGGCAGTAAATTATTTGTAATGACGGATATTTCATTGTATATTTTATTGTATTAGTTCACGGTTGAAATTTTTTATTTCATTTTATTTTGTTATTGTATTAGTTTTTGTTTGAAATTTTTTTTAGAAAAAGTAAATTCTTTAATCATTAAAATTAGTTAACCGTTATTAATTATTAAACTATTTTATAAAAAAAACAATTTACAATTACAATTTGTTTATGAATATTGTTAAAAAAAAGTTATTAATGAAAACAAGCTATAAACATATTAAATAATAACATACTAATTTTTATATTAAACGCATATACGATAGAAAAGTAGGAAGAGAAATCACAATTATATTGTTAATAGTGTTATCATCCAATGAATCGGCATTGGAAGATACCCATTTCAAATACACCTTTTTGTGGCTAAACATGCGGCATTGATAATTAATATCCACAACATAATAAAGTTATAAAGGCCATTTCACGATAGATCGACTTCGTACCAAGGTTCACCGTTGTGGCCGTTAATAGTATTTGTGGTAATGAAAATTAGTACATTGAGAGACTTAAGAATTAGATAGGCTAACTTGGACAAAAAGACTAAGGACAGATTCAAAGCATAGCCAAGCTAACAAATAAAGGTCCATACAAAACTTTAGGTTGGTCTACTTGTGTTATTATTATTTTTTTTATTTTTTTTATGTCTTTTGACATGTTTAGTTTAATTTTTACCTAATTATTAAATGGTTAACCATGTGAAAGTGGAAGTAAATATAAAATTAGCATAGTTTAAAGTAAGTGGGTTAAAACGACCATGTGTAAATGGAGACAAGTGCTAGTGAAACATATGATATGCTCAGAACCATTGGTCGATTTAAATTGAATATGATCAAAATGTACAAAATAAAGTTCAATAAACCTCTATAAAAAGTCTGAAACAAAAACTTAATGTTTCAAGATTAAAGTAGACAATAATGCTTATGTCCAGGACTCCAGGTTAGGGATTATTTTCAATGACTGCAAATCAGTCTTGTTGCAGACTATAATCAAAGGTTTGGTCATGAAAAGAGACTATCTTGTGAAAAGTGTCATTTGCTTGGGGAATAGTGTACCTACTACAAACAGCGAAATATCAAGAAAAAACAACCACAGACTACGAGATGTGCCAATGTTGTAATACTACATTTTGATAATATTACTATCTTGAAGCGGCCTATCAAAATCCCGGGAGTATCGGGTTAAGCCCGATACCTCAAGTACTTATAATATGTATGCCCAACAAATAAAGACTTTGTAGTAAGCGTGCGGCTTGACATCAACATATGTTTGATAATTTTGTTCATAAATGAACTTTTACCAACATTAGGATACCAGCGTATCAATCACGGTCTTGGTGTTAGGATCGATTGAAGGAAGCCTCGACATATGTTGTAATACGATTTGTTCTAGGTTCTCAAGCTGGACCAATTCTTTTTGTGACGGTACACATCGACTAAGAGCGACAACCTTCAAAACCTTGCACCTATAGGTGAGTCATACCATACTTCAACAACTTCACATAATCTTTAGCAATTTTACAAAAACTTGATCACGGGATTTCGACCCGGTTTTAATATTTATAATTGTCTCGTCTACCTATGGTCTAGATTATACTATCATTGTACTGTGGTGGTGTAGTGTAGTATTGATGGCGAGATCATCCTAGAGCTATGTGGCGTGATTCTATATTAAGTCTATGTGTCACTTGGTTTTAAGCTGGTTTGAGGTTGAAATGATTAATTAACTAATAAACAAGAAATAAAAGCGTAAAATAAATAGAGGCTATGATCAATAGAGAAAAGTGTGCTAACTAATTACTCATCCTATGTCGTTTAATGTTCATATTTATTACTTCCAATTGTTTAAGTGGGGTTTAAGTCAGCTAGGACGACATTTGGTCATTCGTCCTAACCTATCAACAAAGGCTCCGAAATCAAAGGTTTACCACGGGAGTCGAGTGATTTTTAGTCGCCTAAGCCAAGTCATTAAGTACCCTACATGCAAGATTCGAAATAATGAGTGCTCGGGCGCTAGCATCTTAGACAACTTATCCCTTAACTTAAGTTCATCCGGACGACCAGGTGATCATTTAGTCGGTTGCACAAGCGAGGAAGGGTCGATCGGGTTGGTCGATTCTTACCTCCCAAACTCTTAGCGCTTGGGGTCGGTTGGTCAATTCTCTAAGCAACTAGATCGACCGCATTTCAAACTACAAGGCTAAGGTAACTACCAGCGAACTATGCATACATACACTAGAAACAATTATACTGCATGTGTAAACATAAACAATACATTCAGGAATCATAACTAGGCTAGCACCAAAGGTGCTTAGCCAAACATATATAGTAAATTATACCAACAAAAATGAATAAAGCATAAATTGAATTGAACATATTGTTTGATACAAATTACTTGATGTAGAGATAATAATGATGATGATTGCAGGTGAATTCTTCCTTGGAAAATGACTTGAGCTACTTTGGAAATTGCTACGGGTGGTGCCTAATCGACCCCCTAGGATGAGGGTGAAGAGATGCTCAAAATGCTGGTTATGGGACATGTTATATAGGGTGTGACATGGTTCTGCGCGTGAACCTTAAGTGCGACTTCCGTAACCAATGGCCGCGAAATAATTACGAAATAGAAAAAACTACGGCGATAACTAAATTATTAATTACGCCGTAATGAAACAGGCCGTAACTAATTTAGTATTACGCCGTAGATTTGTGATTCGTACTTTTATCATCCTCCCATTTTATGAAACTTTAATAGCCTTGATCGTCTTTGAACCTTGATCTTGCGGCATAATTTACTTCAAGTCACGGTCGAACTTGTTATTTTTACTTTTAGTCCTCGGAATAAATATCATTAAACATCATCTAGCCCCGGACTTCAACTCCTTGGCGTCCAAGTAATTAATTATGGCGTAACTAAATCAACAAGGTTCAAGTAATTCTTTATTCTCAAGTGCAATCGACTCCATAATAATCTCTCACAGTAACTACTATGCATATTACGTAACATATCTAATAATAATTACGGTGTAACCTTAAGAGTTAGTTCGCCATATCCTTCATGGCATCATATTTATACAGTAACACAATTAAGCAATTCTGACGGTAACATTCAAATAATTTTCGGGGCCTTATGGTTTGGGTTACAGGTGATGAAAAGTGCCACGCTACGTAACTTGTCTTCAAAATATATTTCTTGGTCTTTTCTCACATCTTTTCCGCTCCAATCCCTCATTTATCCTGAAATGTAAATATGAATGAATATAAACTAATTAAGTACCATATTAATACAAATGAGGCAATAAACACGAGAATTTGATATGTAAAATATCGGGTTAATTTGATGTTATCACTAGGCGTCAATGCCAAAGAGTGGAGTTGTCATCTATAGTGGTGAGGCAAAGTTCTCTAGATGTTTTATCTATTTTCATGACATATATGTTATTTTTTCTAACTCCTTTTGCTATGGTGATTCCATCTTTTAAGATTTCACTACCATATTTGTCAAATAGGACTTTATACTTTTTATCACATAGTTGACTAATGCTAAGAAGTTAAATCCTAGTTTATCAAGATGGGCAACATTTTCAATAGAGAGGGAGTCATGAGAGATCGTACATTTGCCAATGATTTTGCTTTTAAGTTTGCTACCAAAAGTGACATTACCTCCATCACATTCTTAATATGTTAAGAAGAGACTTTTATTTCTTGTCATGTGTCTTGAGCAACCGCTATCTTTTATCCCTTCGTCTGATTCCAAACCGGCTTTCAAGCATACATATGAATCATAAAACTCAAGCGTTTTGTCCCCAATATTTCATGGGTCCATTTGGGTTAAACATGTCGTTTACTTGGTTTATGTACAGAAATGGTGGATATAGGTTCCATGACATGTAATTGGGAGTTTGATATGGTCTAGGGAAGTTTTGATTCCAACTGGTATGTTGATAGTTAGGTTGTGTGTTGTAGTTGCTTTTAGGTAGAGGCGTTTAGGAATAGGTGTTTTAGGCCTCTGTTGAGTAGTTTTAGACTTAAATTCATTTTAACAAGTCCTAATCCTATTGTAACATCTGGTTTTTCCTTAGATTGATTTGTTAAAACTTTAGATTTCTTAGTAACATTAACAAACTCATTACGAGCCGATTTGTCAACATTATATTCCAGTCCCAAGGAACCTTTTGGATCAACGGAAGGAACCAAATTTTTGGTTCCGTCTGATTTGTGGTCTCTGAGGAAGGTGGAGTATTTTATTGTTTTTCGTCTCGTTTTGTTTAACTACTTGAAATTTCTAAGTCATTGAAGCCTAGTCCAGTTTTATTGCTTGCTAATCTTTGAATTCTCATTATTTCATCCACACAAAAAATATTTTTATCAAATCTTTTTATCTTAGAATTATGTTTAACAAGTGTTTCATGTGCGAGTTTTAGTTTTTTTCAATTTCAAGTCCAGGCTCTTGACATGATTTACATACATTGTCATTTGATTTACTCTTTTCTAAACGTTTTACTTTTTCTTTTAACTTATAAACTTCATTTTAGTTTTCAAAAACTTGTTTTTTTAATGATTTTTAAGCTAAGTTCACATAGTTTGTTATATTGATTTTGCAATGTTTCATCATCAATAGAAGAGCAAGATGAGTCAGAGAGTACCTCATTTGATTCTTAAGCCATGAGAGCAATTTCCTCCTTTCCTGGCTCATCGTCAGCATCTTCACTTTCACTCCAAGCACCAGTTACAAAATTCCGTTGATTTTTGCTTTTAGGTGGCTCGGGACGATCTCCTATTAGATGGCTTTTATCTCCACATCTAAAGTATTTTCTTTCACCTTTTCCTTTCTTATCATCACGGTCTTTCCGAAAAGGTTTCTTGTCTTTTCGAGGTTTTCTTACAAACTTTCCTCGTCTTCTAAAGAACTTTTTGAAGTCTCTTACGGCCATGGCATACTCTTCATCTTCACTACCGGAGCTAGATTCTTCGTCATCACTTGATTTCGCTCTTTCTTTTAAGGCAACAGACTTTACTTTTTCTCTTTTTTCCTTTGATGATCTCTGAATCTTTTTCCATTACCATTTCATGAACTTTGAGATTCCCAATTAGCTCGTCAAGTGACATATTTGAAAGATATTTAGATTCTTCAATGACAGTCACTTTTTCTCTCCATTTTGGATGGAGTGCTTTGAGGAATTTCCTGACAGAATTCTTACTACAAAATGATTCATCAAGTGCTTTAAGAGAAGTAATGATAGTGTTAAAACGAGCAAATCCACTATCAATGGTTTCATCTTCAGGAATAAAAAATTGTTCATATTGTTGAACAAGAAGATCAATGTTGTTATCCTTGACTTTTGATTTCCCTTGATGAGTGATTATTAAAGATTCCTAAATTTCTTTAGCGGTTTTGCACATAAAAACTCTTTCATACTCCTTTTTAGGTTGAGCATTATAAAGCATCATTTTTGCTTCATTATTTTTTCCAATAAATTTCTTTGCTTACCATTAGTAATATCTTTTGTTGTAGGATTGTGATCACCTCCAATAATTATATAGCAAAGGTCTATGTCTTTTGATTTCACATAAGTTTCAAAGCTATTGTTTTACATTGGGTTCAAACACTGGTGGTCTTTGCATGTATTGCCCTTCTTTAAAGTTTTCAGAATCCATGGATCGTTCCAATTTTTAAAATATAATATATTGTAGAAAATCTTGAGTAACGAAGCTTTGATACCAATTGTGAAAAACTAAAAGGGGGGTTGAATAGTTTTACCGTTTTTAATTTCCTTTTTTTGAAAACTTTATGTGAATTCGAGTTGTAAATAATAACAAGATGCAATAGTAAATAAGTAAAGATAGAAACGATCAAACCACAACACAAGAGTTTAAGTGGTTCGGTCTAAAAGGACTCTTTTTCCTTGCCCTGCTGCACTCCCCGAGTATCCAACTCGAGAGTATCCTTTCACTAGTCAACAAGCTCCTTTAACCGGCGGAGAAAACCTTTACACATCGCTTACATAATATTTCCGACATAAAGCTATATGTCGAGTTCTTTTACAAGGGTACAACTACTCCCGTCACACTACGTATTTTGAGGACTAAAATACTAACCGATCACTACAAGGGTTTATGATATTTTGGTACAAACAATGATGTATAAATGAATACTATGTTATGACAAAGAGCTAACTTGCAACAATAACTTGAAGCTAGTAAGTCTTTACTGATGCTTTGATCTTCTTGCTAATGAGAAACACAAATGAAAGTGTTAGATGATGAATATGAACTAGAGAGAGAGAGAGAGTGTGTGTGTAAGTTTATGTATGCAAAGTGATGAGAAAACATAAGAGTTTGAGCTGATATTTATAGCCAACTAGCTCAGAGACCCGCGGATCAGCCGGAACCAAAAATTAGTTCCGTTTGTGTTAGTTTTTGGTTCCGTGGTCTTTGACACAAGATCATGAAAATCTTGTATATCTAGTTCAAATCTTTCCAAAATATTTTCTAAGATCCTACTATGATTTCATATCTCAGATTATGCTAGTATAAAAAAGTTTATTTGTAAAATGTATTTAAGTAACTAGTTATAAAAATGTGTTTAAGTAAGTGACATGTTAATAACAAAAAATATTTTGTTACTTATGTTAACACAATGTTTCTAGTTGGACATGATATAAACATCATTAAGAAGTATGTACAACATAGTATGCATAAGAGACTTGTACATCTTAAAGTTAATAGTGTACCATATATGTATTAAGATCTTTTAGATGAAAACTTGTGGATATATAAAAAGACTTGACAATGTTTATACTTTGCGTAAATAAAGTTTATTTTTGTCAAATAAAATTTCGCAAAGATCGTAAAATATAAATAACTTTTTTTAGACGATATTTGTATTAACACCAGCAAACCCCAAAAGCGACATCAACCCATTTCCTTCAAGCGAAACCATCACATTCCCTGCAGCATCCACCGATGGAGGCGATACCAGGCTCTGGTACTCCACCAGAGAAGAAGTGGTAACATAACCCGAAGTGGTGGGTTGATGATTTTTTATCTTTTAGTGTTTTTACGAGTACCACCCCCAACAGGGATGTTACGGAGAACGCCTCCATGAGTCTAGTGTCTACGACAGCTTTTGCAAAAGTGACGAGGATGTGAAGTGGTGTAGTTGTTGTAGTAACATAATTTTGTGTCTTGTGATTGACAACGTGGACATGGAAGTTGTTGTGGGAGTTGTTTTTTTGTGGTGGTGATCAAAGTTGATGTTTCTTGGTGGTTGTTGGTGGTGGTGGTTTGTAGTTATGTGGGTGGTGATTATTGCGGTGTTTGATGAATGTGGTGGTGATTGCATTTTGAAATACCGTGTTTTTTTTGTTGTCGAGGTTGGTTTAGGGTTTATGGGTGCAAACATGAGAATTTACTTTGAAAATTTAGCCATTGAGTTCATGTCGCATTGATATCGCAAGTTGTTTGGCGGCAATTTAATAAGTATGAACAGTGAAATGACAATACTACCCTCAGTGACGAGGCACTTAACGAGAAAAATAAAGAAAGTTAGTTCTCAATGGTTGTTTTGCAAAAAGGAAAACATTAATGTCTTTTTTGCAACAAACATCGTCTCAGTATCAACTTTTTGTATTTAGGCTACTTTAGCCATTTTTGCAATTTACCCTATAAATTAACATCCCTTAAACTGTCCTTTACTCAATAAATGACATGTACCTATCGGAATTAGGACATTTTATTATTATTATTATTATTATTATTATTATTATTATTGTTGTTGTTGTTGTTGTTGTTGTTTACAAGAAATTGTTGTTTTAACAATTATTATTATTATTATAAAACATTATTTCATTAGAAAACCAAATGATTTTCAATGCGCTTCGTTTGCGGGCGTCAATCAACTTGGTGGGAAGAGGGGCGATCCGTCGAGACACATCGTCACGCCCTCCACCTAGTATGGGATTGGTTCAAAATCGGAAGGAAAGGGAAAACAATGATAATGGGTAATTATCATTATTGGAGAAACGGCATACTGGGAAATAACATAGCACTCGGCATTCATAATTTCCAGCCGGATTGAGTAGTGTAGTCCTCCGGCGACCTAGTGCCATAACCATGTATCCAGCCATTTGGGTAATGTGAAATATATTATTATTATTATTATTATTATTATTATTATTATTATTATTATTATTATTATTATTATTATTATTATTATTATTATTATTATTATTATTATTATTTTTATTTATTTATTTATTTTTAAACAACACTTATTTAGTGGGAGCCGAGAAAATAAAGGATTTACAAGAAATTGGTGGGGGCCACACTAGTTGGGCTTGGTTCAAGTATTTTTTTGCATTATTTTTCTTATTGTTTATTAATTATTGGGTAATGGGTAATGTGCTCCAAGTATTTTTTTCATTATTTTTCTTAACCCCTACTAAGCATGCCCTAAGTATATAGAGTTAGTATTAACGGAACTTCCACCAAAACTTAGAAAATATTGTAACCTACATATTTGTGTCCTTAAAAACTATGGCCTCACTTTTATTGGTTTATGATGCTAGATTTATACTTTTCGGTCCTCCTCTTTATATTACATGATTGTTTCTAGAAAATTTTACTTTTTATAATATATTATTGTTTAATCAACTTAAGTTACAAAATTATGTAACAAAGATTAACGAATATATATTGTAAAGAAGAATAAAGTAAAAAGACTCCAATATTTATAAAAAAAAAAGACTTACACTTCTAAAAAAATTAAATTTATTGAAAATTTTCACAATAAAAATATGTTGTGAAATAGACATCATCATCATTAGAATTTTGATACAACTATATAAATTTCATACATTCTTATAATATACAAACAAAATAGTTTCATCGATGCTCAAGTACAAATGTTAGAATGGGCGGTGAAATGATCTCATTACAACTACGCAATGCTTTCCTTGACGCGTTTACATTTGAGTTTTTTTGAAAATACTGGTATGTAGTAAGTCAAGACTTGGTTGCAGCGGTATATGAGTTCTTCTCTTCTAGTAAGTTTCCTCAAGGCTGCAACTCTTCTTTTATTGCCTTAATCTCAAAGATTCATGATGCAAAGGAAGTCAACGATTTTCGTCCTATTAGTCTCATCAGAAGTATATATAAAATTATAGCTAAAATTTTGGCTAATCGTTTGTCTCTAGTCATATCGGATCTCATTAGTGATGTTCAATCTGCCTTCATCTCTAATCGTCAGATTCTAGATGGACCTTTTATTCTTAATGAGCTTATATCTTGGTGCAAACATAAGAAGATTAATGCTATGATTTTCAAGATTGACTTCGAAAAAGCTTTTGATTCCGTTAGATGGGACTATTTAGATGATGTGCTCAAGTCGTTTGGTTTTGGAGACAAATGGCGTGGTTGGATTTTTGGTTGTCTCAACTCTGCTATGGGGTCGGTTCTTATTAATGGCAGTCCTACTTCGGAGTTCCAATTCCACAAAGGCCTAAAGCAAGGAGATCCTCTATCTCCGTTTCTTTTTATTTTGGTGATGGAAAGTTTGCATATCTCTTTCACTAGAGTTTTGGATGCCGGCCTCTACAAAGGTATATCCATCAATAATTCTCTTACAATATCTCATCTGTTTTATGCCGATGATGCAATATTTGTAGGCAAGTGGGATATTAATAACATCAAAACTATTGTGAATGTTCTGAAATGTTTTTTATGGCTTCGGGCCTCAAAATTAACATCCACAAAAGTAAGTTAGCGGGGATTGGAGTCAGTAAAGAGAATATAGACTTAGCGGCTAATATTATGGGATGTTCAACGTTTTCTCCTCCATTCAATTATCTTGGAATTAAAGTTGGAGCCCAAATGTCTAGACTTAATTCATGGAAGGATATCACTGCTAAAATTTCTTCTAGGTTTTCAAAATGGAAGATTAAATCCCTATCTATTGGGAGTCGCTACACGTTACTTAAGTTTGTTCTTACTTGTATTCCTATATCATATGTCACTCTTTAAAGTTCTTCTGGGATTTTAAAGGAGATGGAATCATTTCGAAGGAATTTCTTTAATGGTGTCGATAGATCGGAAAAGAAAATGGCATGGATTCGATGGGAAAAACATTTGGATTCAAAGAAAAATGGAGGGCTTGGTATTTCAAGGTTTTTCGCTACAAACCGTGCTCTTTTATTCAAGTGGATGTGGCGGTTCTTTACTCAAGGTTCCCTTCTATGGTCTAACTTTATCAAAGCCATACACGGAGATAAAGGGGCTATAGACAATCCAAATTCCTCGTCTAGATTCTCAATTTGGCGTGACTTGATCCGTGAATTCTCCTCCCTTAGTCTCAAAGGTATTGATCTCATTGCTTTGGTTAAGAGAAAACTTGGAAACGGAGAGAATACTCTTTTTTGGGAAGACATCTGGCTTGGAGATTCTAGCTTGAAAACAAAGTTCCCTAGACTTTTTGCTTTAGAATTAAGTAAAGGTATTTCGGTGGCAGAAAAAATGGAACACTCCTCTTTAAATTTCTCTTTCCGTCGTCTTCCCAGAGGAGGTGCAATACAAGGATTTATGTTCTCACACTTCTGAAGTTTTTCTCCCCAATATGTCTGATCGATGGGCATGGGCTCTAAATGCTTCAGGAGATGATGTGTTTTTGCCTAAGACGGATGTTCCCACTAGGTGGGTCAAGATGGTTCCTATTAAGATTAATATTCTTGCTTGGAAAATCAAATTGGATGGTCTTCCAACAAGGTCAAATCTCTCTTCCCGTGGTGTTGAGATCCCGTCGATCCTTTGTCCTATTTGTAATGAGGTAGTGGAATCTTTTTCCCGCATTTTTTTCTCATGTTTCTTAGCTCGTCAAGTTATATCCAGAGTCTGTCGTTGGTGGGAGCTTGAGTTCTCTCCTTGGAGCTCTTATTCAGATTGGCTAAGTTGGTTTTCTAACATCCGTTTATCTAAATCCAAGAAGGAAATTTTAGAAGGCATTTGCCACGTGTCGTGGTGGCTTATTTGGAGATTCAGAAATGAATGCGTGTTCGGTTCTTCTCAGCCTAGAAAAGATCTTATTTTTGATAATATTTTCCAAATATTTTTTTATGGATTTCCAATCATTGTAATTCCAAGCTTGACTGGGTCACTTGGATGCAGAATCCTAATTTCCTTTCCTTGTAATTTTTTCTAGCTTCTTGCTAGCCTTTTAATATAATTGTCGTTCAAAAAAAATGCTTTCCTTGGTTTATGTTTGCACACCCTAGAAGCGACATGGGTGCAATGTGTTACAGAACATGTTATAGGATTTTGGTCCTATAATTGTCCTATAACCGTTATAGTTGAACCGGCCCTTGTGTTACGAGATCTTTCACCAAGACTACAACGAGCCTCATTGCATTTTCTTTTTCGTTTATCTTTTTGTCTTAATTTTTTAGTGTATATTAAGTAAAAATGGTAGGCCCCTGTACTTATAACTTGGTTTATATTGGGAGGGTGTTTTTATGCTTTGTGTTATAAATATATTATAGAGTAAAAGTTAGGTCAGGGACGGAACTTAGAAGGGATCGAGGGGGTTCTGCCCCCTTTCTCTCAAAATTTTGACACTATGTATATTTTATACTTTTTTATAAATGGTTTTCATTTTTAATACAAAGTTTTTAGCGTAGGGTATAACGGACCCTTAAAATAAATACTTTTCGAGTTTGCATTTCCACCAACAAACCTAGGGCTGATCATAATAGACCGCGGACCGAAGAAAACCGAGAAACCATACCGAAGTAGACCGACCGGACCGGACATATTTCTAACCGGTCCTCGGTCCACCCTTTTTCTCATATTTGGTCCTCGTCCGATCCGGTCCAGCTCGGTCTTTCGCAAAACTGGTCACTTTGCTTGTTAGACCGGACCGGACCGACCCTGGACCGAACATTTCGGTCCGCTCCGCTGTAAAAGGTAATAAGGTAACTAGGGTCGGTCCACTAAGATAATCCAACTCTCAGCCCATCTAAGCCCATCTTCCAACCTAAAACCTGTCGCAGGAAAAGAAATGCGGCTGAGCTTAAAAACCAGGTGACGGATATAACAGGCGAAAGCTAAACAAAATCATAAATATGAAATGAAACAAAGGAAACAATAACAAAGGTGCATAGCGGAAGAGACAATGAGTCAATGAGGAACCTGCAGAATACAATAATAACAGATATCTAGAAAAACATATAACAGAGGAGAGCAAAGCACGTAACGCATCGATGACATAATATATAATCACATATAAACAACCAGACATACAAATACCGAAACATAATCAAACATAGCAAGTATACAATTAAATCAGGAGAATCAGAATACATATAAGCCAAGCGGAAAACAAAAATCAAGCGGAAGCAATTAATTAGAAAGTGAGCATGGCATTCACACAAGTCAAGTAACCCACAGTTAATAACGTACAAGTATCATAACAGCGGAAATACTATCAGCAGTCAAAACATGGTAGCCACACGTATCAAGTAGGAATACAACATAAACGTTATAACAGAATGAATTAAGGACATAGCAAGGCAACTAAACACATTAACTAGATGGATAACATAGGCTGAACCATTTACATCATCAAACAGTGGCATAAGCAAGAGTGTGAATATGGCAGGTCAACAATTAGCAGAAAAAGATACTAGCGGATAATCATAGTCCATGAGATCAACTGAACGAAAGTATACATGATAAACACATAAAACAATCGATTACACACTAGCATGGTCATCAGACAATTCAAGAGTCACATAACAGTAAGATAACATATAGTCAGATGACAACAGGTGAATCATATAATTGCATATTAATCATATCGTAGCAAGGTAAACGGTAGCCACATAAAACATGAACAGCATAATCAAATTCAATAACCATATAATAACCCGGTACGTGAATGGAATGATAGTCTAAAATGTGGAATAAGAGTATGATGATCAATGCAATGGAATATAGCATGGTAGTAGAGTGAGTCGCATAAAGGTCTTGAGTAATGGACAATTCATACGAGAATATGGTGCGTTGGGAATCTGAAGGTACAATATAGGTATATCAAAAGTGTAAAGGTTGTCAATCCATCCCAGCCAACAATACAATCTGATAATATCAATAGTGGCAATAGCGACCCGATTATCGATAGTAGCCATTGTATTCGGAGGTGACCTTGGAATACCAAATCAATAAGAGGAGACCTCGGTAACAATGGAGTAGCTAGCTCTCAGTTGTGAGGGTGTATGCACACACGCTGCCTCATCACCGAGCGGATCAATCAATATCAATAACAATACGATTACAAATCTAGGATGCATCCATCGCCCTATGAGAACAATAGTGGCCATAACAATAACAATGAAGCGCCGCATAATCAATACAGTATAGGGATGGTGTGGAACATCACTCAACCGCACTAGAGTCATGCCATTGGTGCATCAATGACACGGACATGTTACCTTCATGGCTAGGAAACAATATTTGGCTTGGGTATCAATCGAAGGATCAAACAAAGGTCCACGATGTAGCAATATATCGATCGACATAATCGGAGGTTCAATATCGATGATTCGCAATCCAAAGGTTCATAGCAGCGGTTCAATGTCAAAGTCCAATATCAAAGGTTCGATGAGAGAGGTTCAATAATAGAGTCAATAGCAATGGTTCAATATCAAGGTTCATAGCATAAGTTCATAATTAGAAGGTCCGTATCAAAGGTTCAATATCGGAGGGTCAATAGCAAAGGTATCATAGCAATGAAATATCATAAGCGAAACAAAGTCGAAGGACTAGAAGTCATGAGAAACCCTTACGGAAAAGGGATAGAATATTTGTACCTCATTCGAAGCAAGCAAAATAGGAAACTAAGGTCGCACGATGAATCAATCCCGCCGTACGAAACCTACCAATTAGATAACGCTTATTAAGATCAGATTACTCGTTTTAGACGGCTTTTCCATTTTTAGCAGGTTTTCATATTTAGTAACTGTTAGTACAATTTGTGCGATGGGTTATAGAAAGCCTGGACGTAGCTTACTGGACTGGGCCGATAAGCTTTAGGTGAATCAATCTTGTACTAATTCAAGTAGTTTTGATGGGATCCATGCACAAGAAAGGTAAACCATTAGTCTTACCGTGGGGACGGACCCCACGATTAGACTCCGACGTGAGAGTAAGCACACATTCTTGAGAGGGAAAGTAGTAGTACGTGTGTTATTATGAGAGAAAGTTGTACCTTTATGGGGATTAGCGCCCACTTTTATAAGCGAGGTTTGCGGCTGGGGCTTCCTAGATTCGCATATAGTGGTTGGTTATCGGGCCAGACCCTTGGCGGGAAAGAGTTACGTGTTGTCGCGGATGTGACGTAAAGGGGTCTAACGGTTGAAGGTTCACCCGTTATGTGCCTTCGCGCATCTCAGCTTTGGACCATAGCCAATCTAGCCATTGGGCTTCTTGTGAGGCCTAGGATTTGTAATCATTGGGCTGAGCCCGATATGTGTATAGTGTGTATTGGACCTCGTGGGCACTGCAATACATCTTGTCGTCATCGATAACAGAAGGGCCCAACGCGTCGTAACCATGGTCTAGAAAAGATTTCTTGTAAAGTATCCTAATTACTACAAACCTTTGTGATTTTCTTTTTAACTTCTCGCTCTCTCCTTTTCTGCTGGGGTGTTTCTTTGGTTAGGTACTCATAGATTGGTGTCATCCATGTATACCCTCTTCTTAGTGGTTGCTTCTGACTGGTGCTTCTTATTGAATTTTGACCCAGCTCTTCCACTAGTACACCTTTTTTAGGTGTGCAAAGCTAGTGAAGCCATTTTGCTTAGCGTCGCCTTTTTGTTTTAACTTACGGGTACTTGCTTGATTGAGAACATTCGGAAGTTCTTTAGGAGTTCTTTTACTTTTCGGATATTGAATCATTCACGACTCCTTCAATGTATGTTCCATTGACTTGATTTGCCACAAGTTTTGAGTCTACGTTTGCTTGCACGTTCTTAACTCCTATTTTTTCTGCTATCTGTAACCCTGCTATTAAGGCTTCGTATTCGGCTTCATTATTTGTTGTGGTGAAACCAAACCTTAAAGCATAAGTAAATTGTGTTCCCTGAGGATCTGTCAACATGAGGCCTGCTCCGCAGCCGTCTATGCAAGATGAGCCATCCGTGAATAGAATTCACGGTTGCAAAAGTTCTTCCACTTCCATTGGTTCGTCCTCTTCATCGTCTTTTGGACGCTCTACTATGAAGTCTGCTAGAATCAGTCCCTTAATGGACGTTCTTGGTACGTGTGTATGTCATATTCTCCCAACTCAATGCTCCACTTTTGAAATCTACTGCGACTTCGGCCTTGATAGTATTTGCTTGATTGGTTGGTCCGTGATAGCGACCACCGTATGCGCAAATACCTCTTGACCGCTTTATAGCGTGTACCAAGGATAAGACTAGTTTCTCCATTGGTGTGTAATTTATTTACGGTCCTCGTGGGGCTCGGCTCACAAAGTATATTAGCATTTGTTTGCCTTCCTTTTACATCATGAGAACCGCTTGTTGCTTCTCTTCTGCCGCTTCGTATATTATTAGCTCTTCTTTCTCACGAGGTGCGTTAGGGTGGGGAGGTTTGCTATCATCCCCTTCATTTGCTTAAAAGCTTCCTCCGCTTCTTGTGTCCATTGAAAGTTTCTTTTTTTCGTACACTTTTTGAGTGTTTCAAAGAATGGTAGTGACTTTTCGGCGGACTTAGCCAAGAATCTGTTCAAGCTTGCTAGTTTTCCATTTAGCCTCTGTACATCCTTAAGGCATTTCGGGGAATGGAGGCTTACTTGCGACCTCTGCTTTTTAAGGCATACTTTAATTCCTTTAGTGTTCTTGTGTATCCTAAAACATTCCTCTTCCATTCCGAAGGTACACTTTTTAGGTTTAGCTCATTTTATTTCCATAGCGTTTGAAAGTTTTCGCTATGTCTCTTATTATTTACGCCTCAAAGCTTTTGATCACTAGATCATCGACATATACTTCTAAGTTTACGCTTGATTTGTTTGTAAATCTTTGTCCACCCAATTACGGTATGTTGCTCTTAGGTTTTAGCCAAATGGCATTTTGTGTAGCGAGATATTCCTTGATTTGTGATGAAGGTGTTTTCTCTTCATCTTCTTTTGCCATCTGGATTTGGTGATAGCCTTTATGCTGCGTCTAGGAAGCATTTTAAAGGATATCCATGAGGCGATTCTACTTTGCAATCTATCTACAGTGCAGGGTAACCATCTTCGGACGAGCTTTATTAAGGTCCTTGAAGTCCACACACATTCTCCGACTCCGTCATGTTTGCTACCATTCTGGGGTTAGCCGACCCGTTGTGATAACGTACTTCCTCATGATTCCTAGTCACGAGTTTTCCCACTTCCTCTTGTATCGCCTTACTCCTTTCCGATTGCTTGACCTCTTTTCTTTTGCCTTATTGGGTATATCCTTCCGTATGTTTAAGCTATGTTCGGTATGTGCCTTGGAAGGCCGTCGTATCATTGGACACTATCAGTATATCGAGTTTTGCTTTAGCACTCATAAATTTTCCGCCCTTGCCGACAAGGTTGATCCAATAGCTATCGTTTATTCGGATATTCTAGATGTATTGCCGCGTGTATTTGTTTTCACTTTGCTTTTCGTTCTGGTAATTGCGGTGTTGGTTGGAAACCATAGTACATTCTAACGAAACCATTACGCTCTGCGGATCGTGAGCACTCCGCCCTTCTGGGACCTTCATCATCACGTGTCTTTGTCGAAGGCGACATGTAACTTCGCATTCCGGCCTTCCTATGATCCCATTATATGAGCTCTTTGAGACCTAACCACCCACGAAATTCATTAATCTTGGCGTTGAATGCTCGCTGTCTCAATTTTAGTTAGTAATGATATCGCAATTGGCCAAATTATCTCTCCCCGAATCCCATGAGGGGTTGTAGCATGTATCATCTGCTTTCTTATTTAAAGCGTAGCCTTTCGAAGCCATGTTCATATAGAACTTACGGCCTTGAAGCCTCAGTGAAACATACATTACGTGTATAAAATGTCCTCTATCTACCTTGATTACCATTGGTCCGTCATTCCCTTCTTACAGTGAGTGGTGGGAATGAGATATTACGGCACAGAGAAACTTTGCGTAACTACGTACGATCACCCGTTCGAGATTGCACCATCAAGATTGCGAGGGCTTATCTTTTCTGACGTCTCTCCTTTCTCGGGTGCCTTGGGTGATCCTTGCCACTATTTTGCTTGAGTTCCTTTATACGTGTGACGACTTTCCGGTTCTCGGCAATTCTTCTATTTGTCTTTTAGGTGCATACACTCAAATGCGTGTTGTCCTACTTCTCCATGGAATTCGCAATACTTGTTGCGTTTCTTTTCTCAATCGGTAGTAAGCATTGGAGGAGGAGTCTTAAACTTTGCCTTTTCTAGTGCCAATATTTCTTTGGGCGTTTGGAAAGCGAGTTGAACTTTGTCACCGCTCAGATCTATTGAGGCGAGTTTCTGTATCCTCTCTTGAAGCTTTGTTTTTGTCCGGACTCATGCGATTTCCATTGCACCTGGGGTAGCGTCCTCTTCTTTTCATGATTGCCGGCATCTACCTCCCCCCGAAAGAAAGATGCAATTACCCTCATCATTTCGTCCACCGATTTGGGTATATTATCGTGGAGCCTCTTGATTAATTCAGGGTTAGTGATTCCATGCATGAAGCTAGAAACCTTCATAACTTCCGGAGCTCCTTTGACATCCCTACTCTCCACCTTGAATCTCCACTGGATCTTTTATGCACTTATTTTGCTGAAGGAAGTTTGACAGGAAAACTTCCTTTAATTAAATAGCTTGTCAACCGACTGCGGTGAAGATCGTCGAACCACACCTTAGTAGATCCGGTGAGGGTAGAGTTGAACATGTGGCACCATGTTGGCATAGCCAAACGTTCTACCTTTAAACTACTGAAAAATTTTAAGGTGGTCTTACGGATCTTCGTTTCCATCGTATGTCTTCACATTAGTAGGCATTACGTGTCCTTTTAGGCATGTCGAAATAAGCGTGTCGCAGCGGAGTGAGCAGTCGGTCTCCTTGCATACCCATGGCCTAGCTAAATCATCATTCTCGACATCCGACTTTGGCCTCTTTGATCCGGAACTCCGGTGTTCATCTCCGTTGTCTTCAACTTAGAGTGCCGTCGGACCTGCGAGTATGTTCGGCCCATTATCCCGGAGTAGGTTTCGTCTTTTACGAAGAATCTTGGTGAGTGCCGTGTCTTCTTCGGATCTGCAGCGTTTAGTTCTCCGGTGCTTCCGGAGCGTGGAGATACTCTTTCTCTTCTGACCTTTTGAGCGCTTTTGTGCGACTCACTGAACTCTTCCTTCTTCTCGGCGGTTTTCTTGGTGGTGGCTGGGTCGGTGCGTCTTGGCTCGAGTTCTCCCGTGTTACGGCGCTTAGAGATTCGAGCTTCTTTCTCGGATCCTTCCTTGGCATGTTTTTCGGACTCGGATTGCTGAGATGCTTCGCTAAAGTCTAATCGGGCTTTCACCGTTTCTCTAGCCTTGATTCTTCCTTCTTGTTTCCGAACTCTCTGTAACA
Organism: Chrysanthemum lavandulifolium; assembly: GCA_022545495.1. Classification (NCBI taxonomy): domain Eukaryota; kingdom Viridiplantae; phylum Streptophyta; class Magnoliopsida; order Asterales; family Asteraceae; genus Chrysanthemum; species Chrysanthemum lavandulifolium. The sequence continues at coordinate 281,612,964 of CM040241.1, forward strand.
AAAGGTAAGATCTGGTCGTAGTACTTCTCACAGTACTTCTTGATGGTTGTACTGGTTGCGGACCCATCAGATCCTTCCAGATCTATCATGTTCTTCTTCCCTCCATTGTTCCGCACCACGGAAGCTCTGGCGGGATTAGGGTCGGAACGAGCTCTTTCGGTGGCGTTTTTCTTTTTGAAGCGCGATTGTGCCTGGGTCCCACGGATGGCGCCAACTTGTTAGTACAATTTGTGCGATGGGTTATAAAAGCACAGGCGTAGCTTAGTGGGTCGGGCCGATAAGCTTTAGGTGAATCAATCTTGTACTAATTCAACTAGTTTGGATGGGATCACACACGAAAAGGTAAACAATTAGTCTTACAGTGGGGCCGGACCCCACGATTAGACTCCGTGGGAGAGTAAGCATACATTCTTGAGAGGAAAGTAGTAGTATGTGTGTTATTATCGGAGAAAGTTGTACCTTGTATGGGATTAGAGCCCGCTTTTATAGGCGAGGTTTGCTTTGGGCTTCTAGATTCGCATATAGTGGTTGAATTCTTGGAGCCGGACCCTTGGCGGGCAAAGTTCGTGTGTCGCGGATGCGAGCGTAAAGGGTCTAACGGTTGAAGGTTCGACCCGTTATGTGCCTTCGCGCATCTCAGCTTTGGACCATAGCCAATCTAGCCATTGGGCTTCTCAGTGGCGATGATTTGTAATCATTGGGCTTGAGCCCAGTATGTGTATAGTGTGTATTGGACCTCGTGGGCCTGCAATACATACTATACGTCATCAGTAACTTTCCCAAATTAGTAATCTTTCTCGAATTAGTAACTTGATATTTTAGGTTTATAATTGCCAATTAAATAGACTTAAAGGTTTAATATAATCACTTTGATTGTAACACCTTAGGCAAATCTCACATCGGCTGTCGCTTTGAGAGATGTTGGGCTTATAAGATAACATTCGCCTTACAATGACACAACGCGTTTTGTGGTCTACTACGGTTGGAGTTTTAGGCTGGCGATTAAGCGTCTTTGATGTGAGGTAATCTTGGCTTGGGTGACTGCCGGGAAGTCTTCACATGAGGCCACAAAAACAAACCGTGAGCCTACGGGCCGGCGGACAATATTGTGATGCGATAAGGCGGGTGTTACAAGAAAGCGGTGCAGCGTTTTAGGCCGTCGGTCTTAGGTCCGGTCAAATTTTGGTTGGTCCGGTCCGGTTTTCTCTCAGCGTCTGCAGCTAGTGCTCTAATAGAAATACGTGTAACCAACACCATTTTTATTGGCGCATATATGTATAACACTATTTGTGGTGTTATGGCTTGGAGCCATAGGTCCTGTTACTTTTGTCTATAACGAGCCCTCATCGTGTGCTTTCAAAGGATTAAATCGAAGAAACATACTAACTTTGTGCATTTCTTGTGGGAACAAACAGACTCTTCCTGAGTGACATAACTTCAGGCTATGAACACATATATAGCTTCATGCTATGAACTTTTATTCCACTAATCTTTAGTAATGTGTTGAAAATGAATCCAAGATTCATTTCATTAAAGCTCTGTTTGAGTTAGCAACTAGACGTTTGTAGGGAAAGAATACAAATGGTAAGATGAGAATCGAAATTGGTACTCGCAAGATTGTAGAATGAGAAATGAAACTATTAGCTTTAGTTTAACAAGAACTCAGTTTGCTTATATTAGGTAAACGACCTATAAAGTTTGAGTATGTTTTACAATTTGGTCTATGTCGGATGATGTTGTTAATCGACACTACGACACTTTTTTATTTTAGTTATGTTTTATCATGATTGGGTTATGGTGTAGTGTAATTTTCTTTTGTGCACAAAAGGTTAGCTAGGGACTAAAAGGTGAGTTAGTATCGATTTTTTGAGCTTTTAAGTTGCAATGTCAAATACTGTTGGGTGGTACTAAAGGGTTTTTCATGTGATCAAATCATTACCTAATAAAGTCGAAGCTGAACTACATTACCTATTGAAATACACACT